>BHEV01035770.1:0-31554 GCA_004319985.1 Emydocephalus ijimae
GTTGCAGACACTTTAACTTACAAACTATGATTACATATTTATTATTTTACCCAAACCAGTTAGGGTAAACAATGTTATCCCCAACAGATAAGAATCAACATTCTGATTCTAAGAGACAGTTGCAAATAAACTTAAGGCTGAGGAAATGGCAGTCTTGGAAAAGACGGGGGAAATGTTTATGGATTATGAATAAAATAAACCTTATTCACATAATGATGTATTTCAGTTAAAGGAAAAATAAAGGAAAACCTTTTCAGACTTATAATTCAAATTGTTCACCATAATTAAGTGCCAATAAAGCTGTAACTCTATAGCCACTTACCTCAGAATAAGACATTAAGCATATTAGGTGATTGCACTGTAGCAAAATCAGTTTTGTATATTTTACTTCAAGGTAAAAATATTCTTAGGTGTAGGGTTCATTTTCTGAAATTAAAATTACATAAGATAGTTTCATTTGATGGTTTGCCTAGTCCCAGGACTCCCAGCCACCCATTAAAAATAATAATGAACCCCGCACCCCCATCCCTGCTAAAGATAAGATTGAATGGTGGAGTCTCCATCAAAGCCGCCAATACCTGGGCCATACTTTTGATATGATACAGAATCCAAAATGGACAGTTTGGACTGAAAAACAAGAAAATTAATGACTGTTCATTATGCAGTATATAGTATCTCCATCGTTATATTGATAGATTATACCTTTCCCACACAAATGGAGGCAGAGATTTACTTTGAATCAACAAACCGTCAAAGAATAAACACATGCATTGATTGATTATGTAAAAGAAAGCCAAGAACAAGCATTGTTGCAAGTTCAAAATTGGAACTTATTGAATGTACAGGAAACAAAACATGAATATCGTAATAAAAACAAGAGCAGAATGCTGGCAAGGAAAAGCATTACACGGTCAATATCTACAAAAGATTGAGGGTAAAGTAGATTAAGATAAAATTGGCAATGGCTTACAACTGGAAGATTAAAAAAAAGAAAAGAAACTGAGGGCTTGATTTTGGCTGCTCAACAGCAAACTATTCAAACTAATGCAAACATGGCCGGAACAGAAAAAAAATATCAATTTTTCTGTGCAGAAAGAAGTAGAAGAAACAGTAAAACATATCCTCAACTCATGCAAGATCATACAAACTGATTATAAACAATGACATAACACACCTGCCAAAATGATTCACTGGAACTTCTGTAAAATAAAGGAGAATATTTGTAGCTCAGCGTTGCCATGAGGGGTCCTTGCTGCTCTCTGAACTGGCTTGTTTTTCTTGCAGATGTTTCATAAGGTTACATCATCAGTGGCACTAGCATTGATGATGTTACCTAATTTGGATAATGAAATGTCTGCAAGAAAACAAGCAAACTCAGAGAGTGCCAGGAGCCCCTCACATCTGTAAAAATTTTCATATGCCTGCCTGTATGGTATGCCCAGTTGGGTGAAACATAAGTGTTGAAAAAGTAGAAAAAATAGCAATTTAAAATGCTGTGAGATTTATAAATGCTTTAGGGCAGGGGTATCAAACTCAATTTCATTGAGGGCTGCATCAGGGTTATGTTTGACCTGGGGGTAGGCGTGACCAGGGTGGGCATGGCCCGCTCAATATCATTCATGTCAGGGACGTCCGTTGTGGCCTGAGCACTCAGTCAGTGAAAATGGGCTCCAGAGCTCCATTTTTGGCTGCCATGGGCTCCTGTAAGTGAAAACGGAGCTGGGGCAGGGTGCTTGTGGTCTTCCCGAGCTCTGTTTTCACTGACAATTTTGAAACATTTTTGCATCACTATCAGCATACCAGCATTTTCCAAAATCATGTGATATTGGTGTGGAAATTTAGGACATAATAACAATAACCTACAATTGTAAAAGGCTATGGCCAAACATATGAGAAGATTCTCTCACTTTTAACATGCAGTAAACCATGTGAAGCAATTACATGATAACAGTAACCCATTTTTGCTTTTGGCTAAGTTTTGGAGCAGACCTGTTTGATGCCAGAAACCACAGTTTAGTGCAGAATTGTTTAGTTTATTCCAAGGAAATGTCCAGTCATTGTTAGGCATGGATGAGATTTAATCCCATTTAAATGAAGGCAGCATTCAAAGGGGAGCTAACAACCCGAATGAAAGTTTACAGTTGATTTTAAACTGAATTATACTGCCCTGGGTTTAAAACTAGCCACAAGGTTTATAAATAGAGATAGAGAGTTAATTTCCATGAAGTGGACAGCATCTCAGAAATAACCTGGGTTCTAAAACACATTGGAGGCTCCCTCTTAAATTTGATCTGCCTTACTTGAAGGGTAGGTGGGGATACTAGTCTGTCAAATTACAACAGCTCTCCAATCAGTGTTATCACTGTACAGAAGAAGGTTACCCCCAATCACCTAACTTTGGTTTGATCACAACTGTTATAGAAGGAATTTAGAAAAAAAATTAGAAAAAATAAAAATATTCCTTCCAGTTTCATATCCTGTCCCAGATTTATTGTTTCTGAAGCAGTAGTAAAAGCATTGAGTTGAGTCAAAAAAAAATAGACTTTCAGAAAATCACAGTAATTTTGTCTGTCATTTGGCACCATTTTCCCATCCAAATAACAGTCTCCATCTATTGTTCTCCATCTATTTATTAGCATTAGCATATGAGGACCTATTCAGTTAAATTAGGAAATTCAGGAAGAACCAGCTGAGTCGACTTGGAACTCAATGGGGAGGTGTTCCCATACTGAACCCCTCTAACAGGCTCAGAAACAGTAGTTTTAATTAAACATCTCAAGCCTTAAGGCCCCAGAGAAACGAATACATCACTTCAGAAATTCTTCAGAATACTCTTAACTGGTGGACCCTTGCTTTGATTCCCTGTTCAGATTTAGCTTTGAAAGTTCTTATCTATATAAAAAAGGAAACTAGGATTTACCTGCTAATTATCAGCCCATTAACCTTTTTAGCATAATGAGGACATTGTATGCTAGATATTTATACAATTGATTCCTAGAGTAGGATGAATTAGGGACCATTTTGGCTGAAGCAGCTTGATAGTTTAGGTGGCTGTTTGATTTTAGCCCATATACACTTATTTTATAGCATATGCTCAAAAAGTATTCTTTTAAGTCAGGATCAACACAACATGTGGCTATTACTGATTTCAGTTTCTTTTTAAAATTTATTTCTTAATTTAAACTGTGGTGTAAACTTAAAAATTCTAATGGAGATACAGCAGATGCCAGTTTCTGTTTACATATAAATACTAGGAGAGTTCTAGTTAAAACATTAGGTTCAGAACTATTAAACCAAGAATATGATTATTGGCAGACAGTTTAGTCAGGGATGCGTATCAATGCCACTATTCTTTAATGTTTATATCAGTTTTCTGTTGGCCAAGATGAGTAATCCAGCTCATAATCCTTTAAGGATACAAATATTCCAGTCCTCCTATATGCAGATCATGGTGTGGTGCTATTTCAGTTGCCAAATGGCCTTAAGCAAGCCTTGCATGCCTTAGGCACATATTGTAGCATAGAAGTGCTCAAAATTAATTGCACAAAAACAGTTTGTTAAGTACTTGTAAAATGTATGTCTGGCAACTGAATAGGCATCCGGTTGAATGGATTAAATTTTTCAATGTCTATGATAGTGTACCATGTTACCATAAATCCCATGAATCCAGTAGAGTATGTTACACAGACTGTAGAGAAATTAGCAATGGCTTTGCAATCTTTCTGTTATTTAGGGATGCATTATTCATGTTTGCTGCACTAAAAATATTTTAAGCCAGAGTCTGAACACAACTATTCAAAATCCATTTGAGACCATACTTTTCACTCACCCCTTTAGAGAAGGTACAGATTGAATTTTTAAAGAAGAATTTTCAAAAGGTTCCATGATGTGTTCTTAACATGATTTTGTGCCATGAGACCAGTATGGCCAAAATTGAAAGTCATGTATAGTAATTCACCCCCCTCCCTACTAAAAAAGTTACATTCTCCCCTTCCCCCATAGGCTTGCCCCCACCTGCAATTTTTTTTTTAATTCTAGAAAAAAACATTTATTTGACATATATTTAAAACAGACAAATATATACACACACACACACACACACACATTTTACAGTGTATATTGAGCAATGATTTTTTTTTCTTTATCTTTATCATGGACGTGATCTGCCTTATTACAATAACTCCTTCGTTCTTTTAATGTTTTAATTTCTCTATATAGTTTATAATTAAATGCATGTCTTCTGTCATTTCCATAACTTATCCAAATATCAAATATTATCTTTTCTTTAACCAATCATACCAAATGTTCCATATTTCATAACAGTCACTATCTTGTTTATTTTTTAACAATTTGGTTAGGCTATCCATCTCAGCACATTCATGTATTTTTTTAATTACCATATCCTCTGAAGGAATGAAAGACAGTTTCCAGTTTTGTGTGTAGGTTATTCTGACCGCAGTTATGATGTGCAAAATTAAATATTGATATTTTTTGTACATGTTTAAATCTATCATACTTAGCAGAAAGGTTTCGGGTTCAAGTTTTACATTTTGTTTTGTTATATTTAAAATCCAATTTCTAATATTTCTCCAAAACTTCTGAGCACATGGGCAAGTCCACCACATGTGAAAATATGTTCCTTGTGCGTAGTTACATTTCCAACAGTTGGGTGGTACATTGGGGAACATCTTAGCCAGACTCGCAGGAGGTAGGCCCCACCTACAATTTTAATTAATGATTTTGTTTCATCCTAGGGCAGGGGGCTGCATGAAAAACTGAAATGTTATGGTTTATAGTAGTTCTGATAATGGGACATGAGCACATACAACTATTCCTTAAATAGTATGCCAATAATTTGGAAGACCAATTAGACTTGTTTGCCATACCCAAAGATGTGTTACTGCCTAATTGATACCCCACCTTTTTTTTTTCAAGCCAGTTAGACATTTAAGCCAAATAGCAGTTCCAAAATTCTAAAGAGACTTAATTCTGGCAAGATTTAATGCTTTCAGAAATTTCACAATATTCTGTTTGAACAAAGACTTTGCTTCTATAGTGAAGGAGTTATTCAAACATTGTGGTCTGTTATATTGCCCTTATTACAAAGAAGTGATGCATCTGGCCTGCGGGCCACCAGTTTGACATCTCTGATTTAAATTATTAGAGACTAAGTTCCATAAGGAACCCACCCACAATTTGCAATTAGCATCTTAATATCCAATCATTGTAGTGCATTATGGCTGATGGAGCCTGGAAGCGAGTATTTTTGCAACGATACATTTGCAGAGTGTAATAATAATGATGCATCAGGCTCCTCACTGGCTATTCTAAAGACCACTGCCTTCTCATAGAAAGGCTTTTTTTAAAAAAAAAGTTGTTCAATTTATAATAAGACTTTAGCTGTAATTATTTATTAGGTCTAAATGTTCTGATTGTGCTGGATATGCTTTTTAGTATTACAGCTAGATCTTATTTATTTTTAATTTTAGTATTACAGTTTTATTGTTTTGGAGTTTTATTTATATTTCATGGTGATTGCTGGAAGTCACCTTGGAAATGGTTTATTCTAAGCAGGTGATTAATATTTTAGAAGAATAAGTAAATAGACTTTGAAAGCAGCCAAATAATGTTCTGCAGATTGCAGATGACTGTTATTCTTCTTTGCTCCAGCTAATAGGCTGTTTTGTTTTCTTTCTTTTTTAATGAACATATTAACATATGAATTACATCATGGGATTTTCAAGATGTGCTCTTTATCATTGGCCCCATTTAACTATGGGTATCCTGCTGGCTCAGATTAGATATCCCTTGGATGTTTGCACATACTGTATATGAAAAGCTGGTGATATGTAGGTGGGTAGTGCTCCTATATGGAGGCAGCTACATAACTTCAGAAAAAGTTAGTCTGAAGTTCCCAAAAGTGCTTTTTCAACAGCCAACTAGATTTTCTTTGTTTTTTCTCGAAGACATTTGGCTTCTCATCCAAGACTGAATGCTGGGGAATGAAAGGATTTCTATCCTTTGCAGTCATCTGGTTGCTAGCATCTGGTTGTTAGCAAAGTGTATTCATATTTGGAATATACATATGATATTCTCTCACATGAATCATACACAATTCTTACTATTAAAAAAGAGAGCTCAGGATAAGTATCTTCTAGATATCTGGGCAGAATATTTTGTTATTGTATCATATTATTTTAATTCTAGATAATATTGTAAATTTCCTTATTATGGTGTGATTCCCCGCCCCCACTACACACATATGGAGACTACTCTTTTTTTCTACATATGACATATGTGTCTCATTTGAAATGTTGGAAATTGCTTTCTAATTCTACAGATATGTTACATAAAAAGGCACACTGGTTTCTGCAATACTTGGGGTATAACTTCATACAGATTTCAGGGAGCATTGTACATATCTGAAAATCATACTATAAACAAAAGTAATAGAATTGGAAGAGAGTGAATCCAGAAGTATTTCATGAGAATGATACTACACTCCTGTGCTCACAACAGAGTACCCTAAATCACCAGGCTTGAAATTTTGGGCTTGGACAACCTTGCACTATGCCGCCTATGGTTGGACTTAAGCGTAGCACACAAAATTATCTGCTACAATGTTCTACCAGTCAATGACTACTTCAGCTTCAACCACAACAATACAAGAGCACATTTAAAAAAAAAAAACATCAAATCATCTTCCATATATGTACATACAGTGTGCCGGTTGGTTTACAAATTGTTTTGTGCTTCCATTTCATAGTCTTCAATTATAATTACATTGTATATAATCTCATATTTTCAATCAATATATTAAACACATTAATAGCATTTTTAATCAATCATTTGACTATACTTTTATTCATTCATGTTTTCCAAAATGATCATATTTTACTTAATTTGTTTTATAACAATTCGTATCATCGTCCCTGATCTATCCTAGAATCATTTTGTAGATATAATTAGAAAAGAATACACCTTTATATATTTATTATTTTCTAAGAATACACCTTTATATATTTATTATTTTCTAAATATTTCATTACTATATTTTATTGTCTAACCATTGGTAGAAAAGATCCCAAATTTTATAAAATTGTTTATCATCTTGTTCTCTAATTTCAAATGTCAATCTACTCATTTCAGCACATTCCAATATTTTCTTAATGATTTCCTCCTGCAATGGTATTTTCTCATTTTTCCAGTTTTTAGCAAATACAATCCTAGCCGCTGTTAATACATTTACAATCAGGTATTTCAAGTCTTTACTATATATTTCAGGTAAAATTCCCAATAAAAATATTTCTGGTTTCAAATCTATATACTTTTTTGTCATTTTTTCCAACCACGTGTGGATTTTAGTCCAGTATTTTTTAGCATCAACACAAGTCCACCACATATGGTAATATGAGCCAGGTATCTGATGACATTTCCAACATTTTTCAGATTTATTCTTGAACATTCATGCCATTCTTGTCGGGGGAAAGTGCCACCTGCAAAACATCTTATACAAATTTTCTTTATATGCTGTTGACATTGTCATTTTATAATTTTGAGACCACAATTTTTGTCATTTCTCTAGATCAATCCGATATCCAAAATTCTTCCCCCAACCAATCATAGTTTCTTTAACTTGTTCTTCTTCTAGTTTAATTTCTAATAAATATCCATTTTTTAATCACCTTTGTTGTAATGACAAGGCAGTTGAGTTGTTTGATCATGAACAGCTGAATTATGATGATCTTTATTGGTTATACACACACACACACACAATACAGTGGAAGTAATGGAGGATATCTAGGTTAATTCCATCACAGACAGAATTGCAAGCTACTCTCTCCATCCCTTTCTATACTTGCTCCCCTCATGGATACTACATTAATAACTCAAATGTTCCTGAGCTCTGCATAGAACTTTCTCTCAGAACAGGGAAGAAACAGGTAACCTCTTAAACCAAGAATTGAGATGAACACTAGCCTTCTTGAAAATGAAATGCTCCTTTACAGTAAATATTTGAAAAGGTGAATCTTGGCTAACCATTGCCCAAAGCAGCAGTTTTCAAATGTTTCCAGGCCACGGAACCTGTTAGCTAAGAAGAAGAAGAAGAAGAAGAAGAAGAAGAAGAAGAAGAAGAAGAAGAAGAAGAAGAAGAAGAAGAAGAAGAAGAAGAAGAAGAAGTACACATCCACTCTTTCAAAAGAAAGTCAAGAATTCTACTTGCTGGGAGAAAATTTTTCAAAATCATTTGAAAAGTACAAGCTAAGCCAGGAAAGTATCCACTGATACAAATTATTCCATTTAGTTCCTATATTTTATTTATTTATTTATTAAATTTATATAGCTGCCCAGTTCCCATATAAGTGATTTGGGGCACTTTATAACATTTAAAAAATCCATCATATAACACAAACCCATTAAAAACCCCTCATCTGACTCCTATGGCAGCAAGTTAGACTTAGGTTTTCCTCAAGTTGATATTGTCTACGGGAACTCTTTCTTTAATATGCTTATATGAATTTTTTTTTCACTTCCAGTACATAAATGATCACAGGCAATAAAAACAAATAAGGATTCCATCAAAACCAAACTTACAGAAGTGTTTTACTACTCCTTGAAACATTCAGAAAAGGAAAGTGTGAGTCTATGTCATACCTGTTTTGTGGGGATTTCCTCTGATGGACAGATGGAATTTTGGGATCAACCTAAGGATAAACCTCTAGGCTTGTATTTTCTGGAAAATGAGATTTAAAATGTGCTACCAAAAAAGCCAACAAGTCCCAGGCTGGGATAGAAATACAATTAAGATCATGTGAAGTATTAATACCACTTTATAATACCTTGGTAAGGCCACACTTTGAATACTGCATTCAGTTTTTGTTGCCACGTTGTAAAAAAGACATTGAGACTCTAGGAAGAGTACAGGGAAGAACAACAAAGATCATCAGGGGACTGGAGGCTAAAACATATGAAGAACGGTTGCAGAAACTGGGTATAGTTAGTTTAATGAAAAGAAGGACAATGGGTGACATGATAGTAGCATTCCAATATCTCAGGGGTTGCCACAAAGAAGAGGGAATCAAGCTATTCAAACAACCTGAGGGCAAGACAAGAAGCAATGTATGGAAACTAATCAACAGAAACAATCTAGAATTAAGGAGAAATTTCCTGACAGAACGATTAATCATTGGAACAACTTGCCTCCAGAAGTTGTAAATACTCCAACTATCAGATTGAATGTCCCCCTGAATATGAAACACTGCAGAACTAGAGATCCAGCTGCAATTTTATCTCGGTACTACTGAAACTCTTGTGTCTATTCAATATTTTGTAGCCTTCAGTTGAACAAAACAGTACATTAAAACACAAAATCTTGTCAACAAAGGTACCTCAAATGGGCTAAAACTTACATAATTCTGGGAATGAAATTTGAGAAATATTTTGCTACTTCAGCCCTGTGGAACTGCGGCTTTTCAGCACTGTGGCACTACTGTGGTCAGCTGCAGTCACATAATACTTATTTTCAACATTCTCTGACAGCTTCACAAAAATTAATTGGGACCCAGAAGGAATGCCAATGTTCCTTACCTCCTTCTCATGAGCAAAATTTTATGGGAAGCTCACAGGGCAAAAGTCAATGGAGAAGTAATCCCTCTCCATCAATATCTCTATTCTTGCAACATGTTGGCCACTCCCAGAGTCCCTTGCTCCAACTCATCCACCATCCAAGCACCAACCACTTATTTGTCTACTGGAAAAGGAAGGGAATGAAAGGGAAGGTAGGGTAGAGAAAGGGAAGGAAAGGGGAGAGAGGTGAGGGGCGAAGGGGAAAGGAAGGAAAGAAGATTTCTGATGCTCACTCCCACAAGGAAACTCAATGGGGAAGCTCATAGGAAGTTGGAAGTTTCTCCTGCTCCCACTGATTTTTGCCCATTTGTGATTATTCTGTTTTTCTGTTTAGGTAAGGGAATATCTCTGAAATGATGACCCAATGGGGCACGGATTGTCTAGTAATTATTAAAAGCTATGCCAGTCAGGGACACACATTGCAAATGATTTTATAAGTAACCTTGAACAGTGTCAGAATCTATGGATTTTTTTTTCTTTTTTATCTTGACCTTTTCACAAAATGCAGAAACCTTTGCCTTCCTGCTCTTGACTTCTAGTTTTCAATGATTTTTTGATTTCAGTGACTCTGGACTTCATCTGACTTCATAAGCTGACTTCTTCCCTGTGGTTTTTGTTTGTTTGTTTGTTTGGCTGGCTGGCTAAAGCCATATATGTGACATAGAATAACAGAATAACATGACCACTGGCAGACATCAGCAAATGCTACCTAAAAAAAAAAAATTATTAAAAAAAAATGGACCTTTTTCTTGTGGAAAGCAAGTCAGTATACATTTTTAGAGTGCTTTACATGAAAAGAGAATTTTGTGGGCAATATCCCAGAAAACATCTAAAAGGAATGTTGGGTAGATGATACAGCTCATTTCACTGTTAACTTGAAATGACTTTCATGGTCTCAAGCAATTTAAAAACAGCTGCAGAAACCTCCTTCTGCAATGGATTTATCTGTGATGGTAGCAGCAGTAGGTAGTGGTAGGGGTAGGGGTGATGAAGATACAATAGAAAGGCATTATACTGGACTTCCTATTGGATTTTCATCTGCTGCTATCCTAGAAGGGTCATTAGAATGTTAGTAGTGACTTTTAAGAACTAGTAAATAGTGTTCTCATTATCTTTTGAAAATGCAAGAAAATGTTCTCCACTGATTTAGCATAAAGATAGTTTTCTACCCTGCAAATGTGTATTCATGTTTTTTAAAAAGCCAACTAGAGAACTTTCTGTTATATATCCCTATATAGAACTTTCTTTTTGTTGTCCATATTTTTGAACTCCTGTTTTTGTACTATGAATTTTCATCACAAGATAAATATTTCATAACAGTGCTTTTTGGCAGCAAACTAAGTTTCTTTTTATGATTCCTTATTAAATGCACTTGTAAAATAGTATCCTCAGTTTTCCATCTCAATATCTTATAGAGATAGTACAGCACTTCGATCTTTTTATGTGGGTTCCTGAGCTAGTTAAACTGGATTCTTCCTTGTAGCCCAAGATCTGTTTGTTTATAAAGTGCCAAATAACACAGTTGGTGTTGTCAAAGCTGTAAATACTGTATTAAAAGAAAAAAAATTAAAGCCAAGGAGTAGGGTCAGTAAGTAAAATCTTTGAAAGCTTTCTTGTGGAGTTGGTTTGTATATCTTGTAGTAATTTTCCCTTCAATATTCTCAATCAGCCATTACTTACTTTTTTAATTCAGGAAACACATCTTCCATAAATACATTTACATGTTTTTACATTAACTTAAGAAAAAATAGGTTTAGTCTGAGCAGAGACTGATAAATGCCAAAGCTTACTAACAAAATGTTGCACATTTTTATATCCACCCACAGATTCTGAGCCTGTGGAGATTCTCTAGCATGGTAATAGTTATACTTTTTTTTTTTTTAATCCAAGTTTTATTAATTTTTGACAACAAACACAAACACATAAAACATAGGACATAACATAAAAACATCATCATTCTTCATAAATTTACAAGCAGTGTATCGGTTGGTTTACCACTCCTTTTTGTGCATCCATTTCATAGTCATCATAATAATTATGTTGCATAATAACTCATATCATCAATCAACAACCATATATCCCAATATCACTATTGAACAATCATTTGACTGTAATTTAACTAATTCATACTTAAGCGAGATAACTATAGTTTAATTAATTTATTTTATAACAGATAATAAAATCATACCAAATCTATATTAATAAAATATTCTTAATATATTATCAAAACCAAAAAGAGAAAAAAATGCATATTCATTATATCCTAGGTTTCTAAATATTCTATTATTATATTGTATGATCTAACCATTGATAAAAAAGATCCCAAACTTCATAAAATTGTTTATCTTCTTGTTCTCTAATTTCAAATGTCAATCTGCTCATTTCAGCACATTCCAATATTTTCTTANATAATATGAGCCAGGAATCTGATGACATTTCCAGCATTTTTCAGATTTGTTCTTAAACATTCTTGTCGGGGGAAAGTGCCACCTATAAAACATCTTGTACAAATTTTCTTTATATGCTGTTGACATTGTCATTTTATAATTTTGAGACCACAACTTTTGCCATTTCTCTAAATCAATCCCATATCCAAAATTCTTCCCCTGTAATATTTATACTTTTATGATCACACTGTTAGAAACATTCCTAAGACATGGTAGGTCTCACCATAGCAAATTGTAAGTCTTTCTGGGAATCATCATCTTATATTGTACCATAAAAAGTTCATGAAATCAGAACAGTCCCCTCATTCTGTCTCAATATACAGCTCAGTTGTTGGGAGAAATTTAGAAAGCAGAACACAAATACTGTGGGAAATTAGATGGCTATAGAAGGCTGAAATTTCAAAAGCTACCAACATGTAATGTTTGTAATATGGGGAAACAAACCTGCTATAACAATGTAAATGTTTATATGGGAATTACTTCACCTCACCCCCAATTAAATAGCTTTTATATTCTATTATAAATACTTCAGGCATTAAAGTGACTTTTGGCAACTAAAGTTTTTGCAAATATAATGGGATGGATTTTATGGAGCTGTAAGTTTCTTCATAGTTTTCGATGTCCCCAGTCAAAAGGCCATCCTTTTACTGAACCTTTGAAAACACACCTTATATGTCAGTCAAGAGTCTGTCTAGAAAACAAACCTTATACATCAGAACAAGAGTCAGTCTAATCCATTAGTTTATTGCCAAGTGATCAAGCAGATGCCTCTGGAAAATTTTCAAAATAGTTCGAATTGGGTTTTCCAGGATGATATAGCGCCTCAACTTTTAGAGGTAATATATAACTATAACGACTTTTTGGCCATTTCTTCAGTCTTGGGTGGAGGGGAGAGGCTTACTACAATTTTCTGTTGATAACATTAGATTCTACTGTGAAAAACACCTATTTTGGACAACGTGGGTCATTGGTGCTTCCAAAAGCACCTGATAAGTTGACTCCATGTTCAGAGTCTGAAACAGACATAATTCATCTTTCCTAAACATTTCCCAAATTCTGATTTCCCAAATTGTAATACCTTTATGGAACAATTGCATATTTATAATTGATAAAAAAACAGTTAGTGCCTTCTTTTCTCAGTCACGGAAGATGCGAGTTGATGATTTTTGATTTGCTGGCAAATCCTTTAATATTAGAGATAAGCAATGAACAAAGAAACAGTCTTCCAACTGAGGTGAGATTTCATTTAACTTTCAGTTCTGTAAAGGTCTAATGATTGTTTTCAGTAAGGAGAGGGAGGAGCTTGCCTGACATCTAAGGAGGTTCTGAAACCAAAGATCTTATTTAAGCTGAGTGTATTATGAAATGAATGCATGTATACATGTGAATTGCGGCCTTCTTGTTGTCCACGTTTCCTTTTCTCATTCATTCATTCATTCATTCATTCACCCATCCATCCATCCATCTGCCAGTGAATGACTCTGGGCGGCTTAACAATAAATAAAAACATAGTGCAATTAAAAATACTAAAACCATTTTAAATAGCAATAGCATTTAGACTTACTGCTTCATAGTGTTTTACAGCTCTCTCTAAGCAATTTGCAGAGTCAGCATATTGCCCCCAACAATCTGGGTTCTCATTTTACTGACCATGGAAGGAGGGAAGGCTGAGTCAACCTTGAGCTGATCAGGATGCAACTGCTGGCAGTTGGCAGAATTAGCTTACAATAATGTATTTTAACTACTGTGCCATCACAGCTCTAAACAATATTACTTTATTTTTTAAAAAATAAAAACTCAACATTCAGATTAAATTAAATATACATAGGAGCAAGAAATTTGGCTAGTTGGCAATACAGCCAGGAAATAAGGCTGTTAGGACATTCAGCACCCCAGCACAGGAATATAGCCAGTTTTTTAGGGCCTTCATCAAATCCCCCAAAAGACTCAGCAGGAGCTCCTCCATAACAGACAAAGAAGAAAACAATAAATTTCAGGAATATCTGGAAAGCTCAGGAGGATCTTCAGCCAACACAACATACATGCACTTTAAACCCAAGAATACACGAAGGCATAAACTTGTCCACCCCATGGAAAAAACACCCAGACACAAACTGAAGTAGTGATGGGATTCAATTTTTTTTTAACTACCGGTTCTATGGGCGTGGCTTGGTGGGCATGGCAGGGGAAGGATACTGTAAAATCTCCAGGTAGAGGTGGTATTTGCCGGTTCTCTGAACTACTCAAAAATTCCACTACCGGTTCTCCAGAACTGGTCAGTATTTGCTAAATGCCAGCTCTGAAACTGAGCAACATGGTGTGTGTGTGCAGGGGTAGGATTTTACCAGTTCACACCTATTCGCTAGAACCAGTTGTTAACATTCTAAGCAGTTCAGAGAACCGGTTGTTAGAAGAAATCACTGGCCTAATCCTGTAAGGAAGGCAGGAAGGAAACATTTTGGTGTTGCTTGTTAAGCCTGGTCCCCCAACCAATGTTAAGGAAACACGCTAAACAGAATGTGCAGCGTTAGTCAGTTAGGCAGACAGGAAAATGTGTGAGATAAGTTTGTATGTTAGTTAACACTCAGTAAAAAAAACAGATATGCTAGTGCTATCAAAATATAGTTTATTATTAAGAGTTATAGCATAGTCAAAAACAATCCATTTATCATGTATCATTTCAGTCAGTCCATTCGGGGATACTCAATTCGCAAAGTCCGTGTTGAATATTCAATGTCAGTTCACTTACAATAAATCAGTCCGAATTATATTCTCACCGTTGAGAAATCAACACTCCTTTCTCTCTCCTGTTCCAGTAGGAAAAAACGCAGTCATCAATCCATCCAGTAATTAGGGATCATTAAGCCAGAGAGCGAGCTGCCATTGTCTTGCTCCTTTTATGGTGCTTTTTACAACCACACCTTTAATTACATTCTTGCAATTAAAGTTACACACACTTTAACCAACAAACCATGATAACTTATTTATTATTTTACCTAAACCAGTTAGGGTAAACAATGTTATCCCTAACATTGCTTACAGAAAGTGCTTCTCCATTAACCCTTATTACATTCTTGGCAGGACTAGACTTCCTGTCTCAGGAACATCTCTAGAGTTTTTTTCCCCTTCTTTTCTGGTACTATATTTGTGTGGAGTGACCATTCAAAGTTATAATGGCACTGAGAAAAGTGACTTATGACCATTTTTCACACGTACAACTGTTGCAGCATCCCCACAGTCATGAGAACCCAGGCAAGGAGATGCGTGCCTCGATGTGAGTGATGTTGAGTTGACCACACCCAGCTAATAACATGACCATCAAGCCACACCCACCAACTAAGCCATGCCCACAGAACCTGTTGTTAAAAAAATTGAATCCCACCCCTGTGTGTGTGCACTACAATGCAGTGAGAGTGACACATGCAGATTTGTATATTGGGGAAACAAAACAATCACTCTATAAATGCATGACGAAACATAGGAGAACAAACCCATCAGGACAAGATTCAGCAATCCATCTGCATTTAAAAGACAAAGTCCACTCTTTTGAAGACAGCGAAGTCCACATTTTGGACAGAGGACCACTTGTTTTAAAGAAGAATCAAAGACTATATCAAAATTGTCAAAACTGAACAGCCCTCTCTCAACAGAGGGGGGAGATAGGACATCATCTATCTCCCATCTACAGGACAGTCCTTTAAGCAGTTCCAAGAAGGCTCCACACCCATTTGCACCACTCAGGTGACCCTGATGACATTGATAAACTCCAAGTGACCTTAATGACTCACTAAATGTATGCAAATTATTAGCTGTCTGTAAGGAATATAAATCCTTCCATTCCCCATCATCTAGTCAGAGCTGAAGAAACTTTTTGGATGAGAAGTGAAATGTCTTCAAAGAAAAACAAGAAAGTCCAGTTGGCTCTTGAAAAAAGCACTTTTTGGGACATGGCATTGAAGGAACTGAAGGATCAGGTTAAGGACAGATCATCATGGAGAAAATCTATCCATATGATCTCTAAGAGTTGACAGTGACTTTATGGCAGGTAATCAATCAATCAAAACAAATGAATTTTCTCTGGGGAAAAGACTATAAACAAGCTTAAACATAGGTTTGTTTAAACATAGGCTTGTGGATTTGTAGATGGGACCAATCATTATATTTCACTCAGAGAATTGTCCAAAGCTCTGTATAATGCATTTATTTTCCTTTCCAAAATCATCACTATCCTGACTCCACTTGATATTTGAGTCTTGAGAGTGGAACTTGGTAAATGAAACAACATGCTATGGCAGTTTCAGAGTTTGATGGCCCACTGGCACAATACAGTGGTATTCAGCAGGTTCTTACTAGTTCTGGAGAACCGGTAGCAGAAATTTTGAGTAGTTTGGAGAACCAGCAAATACCACTTCTGACTGGAGATTTTACAGTATCCCTCCCCTGCCACACCCACCAAGCCACACCCACAGAACCAGTAGTAAAAATATTTGAACCCCACCATGTTTGCTTTGGGACAAACATGATGTGGATGGCTGAGAATCTCCTTAGACATTCAGGGGTGAAGTAGAAAGACAAATAATTCCTAGGTAAATTAAGATATATTTGGTAAGTATGTCTCATACTAATGTACAGTTTCACCTTGGCTCAGTTTTGGACCTTCTGAAATCCAGCAGACATGTATACAAATTTGTCAGAAGTGTTCTCATTAAAAAAATGTATATGTACATTATTTGTTTCTAGACACAGCTGGGTGTTTTATAATTATTCTTTGGTGGTGTGCAGAGAATACAAATAGTGTTTAAGGGAAACTTCAAATAACAAAACCCAACATGATATATTTTGTCTTGAAACACCTAGCATCTCTACCATAAAAGGGAACCTTTCATATTATTATTAGTCAACATAATTCAAACTCCTAAAACCACCCATTCAGGAATTCATAAAAAAGAATGAATGATGATATAAACTCAGTAAGTTGATTTGCCTTGCCAACAATAGCATGACTATATTGAGAACTGGAATTGTACACCACTTCTAAAAGTGTGGGTGTGATGGCTTAGGGGATAAAGTCCCAAAGGTGCTTTTTCAAGAAGTATTTGGATTTTCTTTTCTTTCTTTTTTTTTTTTTTGAAGATGTTTTGCTTCTCATCCAAGAAACTTCTTCAGGTCTGACTGGATGGTGAGTAATGGAAGGATTTATAGGTATATCAGCGGCCTGCAATGAATATAACTCCTTTCATTCCCACCATTTAGTCAGAACTGAAGAAACTTCCTGGATGAGAAGCAAAATGTCTTCAAAGAAAAACAAGAAAATCCAGTTGACTTTTGAAAAACACCTTTCAGACAACCATTACCTGGATGACTGAAAATTTCCAAAGACATTCAGAGGTTAAAGATGCTGAGCTTATCAACTGGAGAACTGACAGCCCAGGTTTGAGGCCCAAACTCTTTGCAATGGGTGAACTCCCATTACTTGCCTTAACTCCTACCACTTAGCAATTCAAAAGCATGCAAATGCAAGTACACACTACATCAAACTTCCTCTCTCGTGATATTTATGCATTCACTGCTGCTACTATTTTTCATGATTGATGACATATTTGATACTGTATTATTTTGCATCATATGCAGGTAAATTGTGATTTTGGGGGACATCGAAGAGCGTCTTGATGGTTCCTAGGAACACACTTTAAGGAACACTGTCTCATTAGGTTACCAAAATAATAGATGAGATAACTAACAGACAGATGTTACAATGTTGTTTCTCTTTATTTTGCTTTTATTTCATCATGTAGCTGGATTTCATGAATTTCTACTACAGGCAAATCCATAAGATTACTTTGATTATAATTTTAGAAACAAAGAATCCATCGAAGGCTAAATTAAATGTTACTACACAAAAAAATAAGAGTAGAAGATTATAAAAAGAAGTTAAAAGTTTTTTTTTTTGCAAATGTTAGGTAAAGGCACTGATTTAAAAATGGTTGAGGATGCAATAAAAGTTTTTACTGGAGACTATTTTATGCAATATTTTGTGAACTTAAAACAAGAGAAGCTATTTTCGATTAAATAAAGAGACAACAAGAAGAATTAAAGAAATTTCCAGAAAAGATAAGTATTTCTTGACAAATTAAGCTTTTACAAAAAAAAATCTATGTTAATAGTAAGAGAAGTAGAAATAAATGTGAATTATATGAAGCAAAATAAAAGAGTTCGGGAATAAACAGACAAAGTAGCTAGCATATAGCAAAAAGAAAAGAAAATAATATTGAAATTACAAGAGGGAGATATTACATTAATGGATAATGTAACCATAGAAAAACCATTTCATGATTTTTATTAATGGTGATTCAACAAAATCAGGGAATTACAAAAAGAACATTATGGAATGCCCACTGTCTCCTCTCTTGTTTAGTTTGATTCTTGAAATACTGAATAGAGATATATAACAAGATAGGAGGATTGTGGGAATAAAAATTTAAAAAAATAAATGTATAAATAAGGGCATTTGAAGCTCTATTAGGATTAGTTCTGAAAGGTCATTTAATGTTGTAGCTCACTGGTGGCTAGCAGAGTTGGCAGCAGATTTGGACAGTGAGGAGGTTGGGGAGGAACATGGGCCAGTCCTGGAGGCTGAGGAAGGCTCAAAAGAGGGATCTGCATCAGAGGCAGAGATGGAGCCAGGGGAGGCTGGCAGTTATCAGATGCCTTTGGAATCAGACAACAGTGAGGCGGGGGAGCAGCTGGAGCCAATTCCCAGTAACAGGTGGATGGTGAATGGTTCCTTCCATAGGGAATAAAAGAAGAGCAAAAGGGGAGGGGGCTTTTGCAGGAAACAATTCATTCATTGCAGCAGTGTAAAGATCTGTCTGTGCACCTGAGACTCTGTGCTGAGTCCTTTCTTGTCAGCACTGTGTTTGAAAATATTTAATTGACAGCTCTCCAAACTAGATAAGGTCTATGCTCCTAATTACACTCTTTTTTATTTAAAAAAAACTTTATTAAACATTAAAAAGATATATTAAAATACAAAGCATTTCATGGAAAATGAAACAAAAACAAAAAAATGTATACATTACAAATTAGTTAGAAGGTGCTTTCTTATCAAACAATATTCTAATACTTATTTCATATATCTAGTCAGTACTCCTACTATAACCTATTTATATTCTTCCTTCCTTATCTATTTATTCGCTGGTTTTTATTGTTTATCCAACTATACCAGTTTTCCCAGATTGTATAATATTTTGAGTCTTCCTTTTCTTTTAATCTTAGGGTAGGTTTGTCCATTTCAGCACAATCGTAGGCTTTTTGGATTATTAAGTTTTCTACTGGCATTCGATCACCCTTCCAACATTGTGCAAGGGCTATCCTTGCCACTGTAATTATATGTAAAATTAAATATTTTATTTCTTTTGCATATTCACCTTTTGTTATTCCCAATAAAATAAATTCTGCCTTAAATTCTAATTGAATGTTCAGAATTTCTTTTATCCATGTTCATATTTTTGTCCAATTTTTTTTTACTCTTTGGGCAAAGCCACCAAGCGTGGAAGAAGGAACCCCTTATTTGTTTGCATTTCCAACGAAGTGGGCTTAAATTTGGATACATATTGGCTAATCTTAAAGGGGCCAGATACCACCGATAATACATTTTGTATTGGTTCTCTTTATACACCATCAATTTCGTGATTTTGTAATTTTTTTTCCAAATTCTTTCCCAGTCTTCCAAATGAATACTATGCCCTACATTCCTTGCCCATGCTATCATTGGGCCCTTAACTAATTCCTCTGCCATTTCAAACTCTAATAGATAATTATACATTTTTGAGATTACTTTTTTGTCTGTACCCTCTAAAAGTTTATCTAATTGAGTTGGTTTTACTTCTATTCTGTATTCTTCCACATCTTTTTTATACCTTTTTTTGAGCTGGAGGCATGGCCACCAATCTATATTCAGCCCTGGCTCCCTGAGCTCTTGATTTATTTTTAGTATTCCTTGGAAGATCTAAAACATCATAATATTTGGTCATTTTTCCGATTTCTAATGCATTGGGATGTATCAGTGCCTCAATGACAGATACCCATGCTGGGATTTTTATATTATGTTTATTCTTAATATCTCGCCAGATTCACATTAGTGCATTTTGAATTGCATGTCTATGAAAATAACTATAAGTCTTATTTCCTGGGTTTCACATGAAGGTATGCCACCCTGCCTGCAGATCATGCCCTTCTAAGGTTAGAGTTCTTTTATTTCTTAAGTTGACCCAATCTTGGATCCACATGAGACCTGCTGCTTTGTAATATATTTCCCAGGTAGGGAATCCAAATCCACCTCTGTTTCTATTATCTTGTAATGCACTCAATTTTATCCTTGCTCTTTTCCCTGCCCAAACAAATTTCATGGTCATTTTATTTAAATCTGTAAAAAAAAATCCAATTTTATGGGAATCATTTGGAAGAGGAAAAGTAATCTTGGTAAGATATTCATTTTGATCGCAGCAATTCTTCCTAACATCGATAGCTGTATTTTCCCCCATTTTTCTAGGTCTTTATTTGTTGTACTAACTTTATATAATTATCTTCTTTTATTGTTGAACATCTTGCTGTAAGCCAGATGCCCAAGTATTTTTTTTTTACAATTTGTAAACCTGTTGCTTCCACTAATTTCTTTCTTTTTGGTTATCTGTTAAATTATCATGTTGGTTTTATCTTTATTAATATTTACTATTTATCCTCTTGAAAGACTGTTTGCCAGGACTTTGGCTGAATGTGCAAGCAAGAAATTCACATTTGTTTGATAAAAGGGTTTTTGCCGGTACAAGGAGTCTGTTTAGTGCTTTTTGGGGTAGCCTAGGTCAGAACACAAAGGGTCCTTGGAGCTCTCCGACCTTGCTTGTTTTCTTGTAGATGTTTCATTACCCTAACCAGGTAACATCATCAGTGCTTGTAAGGAGTGCTGTTTGCTGTCAGTTTATATTCCGATGTCTTCTTACCTTCTGAACAAGCTTGAACTTCACAAAGACTGGCAGGCACATGTTCAGAAGTAGCCTGGCTTGTCATTTGAGCAACCTAGAAGGCAGTTAAAGCCAGGGGTGGGATTCAAATTTTTTAACAACCGGTTCTGTGGCCTTGGCTTAGTTGGTGGATGTGGCTTGGTGGTCATGTTATTAGCTGGGTGAGGCCAACTCAATATCACTCACATCAAGGCATGCATTTCCTCGCCTGGCCTCTCATGACTGTGGGAATGTTGCAACAGTCGTAAGTGTGAAAAATGGTCATAAGTCACTTTTCTCAGTGCTATTGTAACTTTGAATGGTCACTCCATACAAGTAAAGTACCAGCAAAGAAGGGGAAAAAAACTCTATAGATGTTCCTGAGACAGGAAGTCTAGTCCTGCCAAGAATGTAATAAAGGGTTCATGGAAAGGCAGTTTTTGTAAGCAACACCAGAAAGTTTCCTTCCTGCCTTCCTTACAGGATTAGGCCAGTGATTTCTTCTAACAACCGGTTCTTCAAACTGCTTAGAATTTTAACAACCAGTTCTAGCGAATAGGTGCGAACCTGTAGAATCCCATCCCTGGTTACTGCCTCTTTCCCAGTCAACTGCTTACAGTGACCAAGACTATTTCTGCACACATTACAAAGAATGAGTCTGATTCCTTTCCCAGCTGGCTGGTAATGATATGGGAAGGAAAATGCAGACAGCAAGATCCATGATTTTGGGCTCTATTTAATTTTGTTTAATTATTAATTGTCTTTAATGTTTTGTTGTTTCTTTCCTTTCCTTTTTTTAATCTATCAAATAAAGAGAAATGGCCCTCTCCCTCAGAGGGAGACTAATTTTTGCTAAAAATGTTAACAAAAGTGGAGGGGAAAAAAGTAATAAAACTACTGTCATCCCATTTTTAAAGCTTGAGAAAAGCCATCAACAAAGTCAGTCTGATTCCCATAACATCACCTTCACACTAAGAAGTTGCACCTGTGAACTAAGAAGTTGCACCTGTGAACTAAGAAATTGCACCTGCCTCACCAAAATGTAAGGAAGGGCTCAATTGGCCTCCCTTCAGTCCAGAAGTACTGACAGAAATTGTTATGCTGTTTCTTTGATTCTGCAGTTTCTGGATCATTCATCCAAGTACATACATTGATCTGTAGGTTTCACAGTTTTGTTTTGATTTGCTTTCAGCTGCATCTGGCATTTCCATTTCAGTACTCTGAATGGAGAACTTTCCTGAATAAATCCAGGGAGTCAAACTCACGGCCCATGGGCCAGATGTGTTACATGCTGGCCATGCCCACCCCCATTTTAGCGAAGGGGGAAAAGTCATGATATGTCATGACAACATAATGATGTGAGTTTGACACCCCTGATCTACAGAAAGATAATTTAGAACACTGTTGACATTATTATACCTCTTAATGTCTTATTGTGACTAGATCTATATCTATATATCTATAAATAAGAGACTAACCTGAGCACAACCAAGCCCCCAACTGAACAGAACACGCCTCCAGCCAATCAGAACACAGCCAACCCCCCACCCAATNCAATCTTACGCGGGAGAAAACCCGAATAACCAAAGATCCAAATCTATATTATATCTATATATCTATATTATATCTATATCTGTCTTTCTGTCTATCATAATTTAAGTATATAATTTAAATATAATAAAGTATAAATAGTTTTATACACACACACACATATACTGTATATAATTTGTTTAGAAAAGGAAGATACAATGTTAATACAAACTAATATAAAATAAGAAAAAGAAAAGAAAATCAAAGAGAAAACTAAAATTGCAAGAAAGACAAAAATAAAAGAAAGAAAAAATACAAAGAAGTAGCTTCTGATCTTCTTTATAACAGTTATAAGCACTGTATAATTACAAATTTACATCATGCTCTATGGTTACAACATAGATCTCTTTGTATATTTTATCCTGTCTAATCATCAAAATCATAAATCACATGTTCACTTTTTTTTCATGCAAAAAAATCCACAAGGGATTTGCAGTCAGCAATAAATATGCATATCAAAGAAGTCAACCTAGCAATTTCTACCATCTTTACCAACCATTTCTCTATTGTGGGAAATGCTTAATCTTTCCATCTATATGCATACAATAATTTCACTGCAGTTATCATGTACAAACAAAATTACATCACATTATTCCAACAGTCTGTCCATTAATCCCAAAAGGAAAACCTCTGGTGTCAGTTGTAATGTAAGGCATCCAGAAAGTATCCATGATATCAATCACTCTGAGACATTTTGTCATTCTAATCTTTGAATTCCCTGAAATAGACTACGTATTTGAATCCAGAATTTTCTAGCTTATTTATTCAATCACCAAACAAGATAAAATGTCCCTTCTTCATACATTTTGAGGTTCTAAAATCCATTCTAGATATTCTAGACAATTTCTCTTCTAACATATACTGGTACATCATTTATAAAAAATCCTTTAATATTATAATCTAATGTAAATTTCCATACTGTCAGCCATATATGTTGCCATTGTTCCATCTCTATATTATAAACAAAATAATAGTTCATTTTATCATACAATTTTTCCCTTGTTCTTTTTCTGTTTCAAATTTCAATAGAAGTGTATACTTAGCAATTACATGTTCCTAATTTATACACGATTGTCTTACAATTTTCAAAACCAAAAACTATTTTGTCTAGTTAAAAACTTTCTAATAATTGTAAATAAGAGAACCACTGTCAACTATATCCCTCTTGATTTGACTGATTTATTCTCCTTGACAAAATTCTAGCATCTCTCACTAAGTTATCCATTTGTGTTTGCCTATTGTTTCTCTTCTACATAATGGTTCTTGTTCACAAAGGTGTGTTTGAGTGCAATTTGAGTTTCTTTGTATTCCATAGGCTCAATCTAGTCTGTTTAACATGAGGATTTTAAAAATCCACATTAATCTTGATTTTATGGTACTATAAGTATCCATGCCTCTCAAATCTCAGGTCATCATTTTTTTCTAACTCCAAAACTCTTTCATTTCTCAGTAGCAACCATTGTTTCATTCTAATCAAAGAGCAACACAATAAAATTCTCAAATCAGATAAATACAGTCCTCTTGTTTTGTTTGCATCTTGCAACACCTTTTATTTAACACATTTTTTAGATATATCCTTCTGCCATTATTTAAATGGTGCATCAGTTGTCAAAACAGGTATTGCCTGAAACAAAAACATTATTCTAGGCAAGATATTCATTTTTCTCACAGAAATTCTCCCCAGCAGTGACAGTTGTAATTACTCCTTTCTTAAAATATATATTTTTAAATTCATTCCATGTCTTAATATAGTTACTTTGAAATAATGCAGTTTATGTTTGTCATAGTGATACCTAGATATTTTACTTTCTTCTCAATCTTAAAACTCATTTTATTTATTAATTCTGTTTGATCTAATTTTACATTTTTGTTAAAATCATCTCATTTTTATTAGTTTTGAATCCTGCTAATTCACCCTACTCTTTTAATTTGTCCATTAATATTTCAATTCCACTTAAATGTTCTCACCTAGTCTTCCCCAAAAAGCACTAAGTCGATTCTTTATACCAGCAAGACCCCATTTATTAAATGAAGGGGAATTCCTTGCATTCACTTTAAGCCAAAAGTCTGGCAAACAGTCTTCCAAGGGTGTAATTAGGAGCACAGACCTTATCTAGCTTGAAGAGCTGCCAAGTAAATATTTTCAAACGCAGTGCTGACAAGGAAGGACTTGGCACAGAGTCTCTGAGATGCACAGACAGATCTTCACACTGCTGCAACAAATGGTTTCCTAAAAAGCCCCCTTCCTTTTTGCTCCTCTTTGCATCCTAATGAGAGGGGACATTAACTGTCCACTTGTGGCTTTACTCCCACATCGACCCTTAGTTTTTAATTGTTTTTTTTCTTTTGGCAGCTCTGCACATGTTCAGGCTGGGAACTGGCTCCAGCTGCTCCTCTGCCTCACTGCTGTCTGACTCCAAAGGCATCTGAGAACTGCCAGACTGACCTGGCCCCATCTCTGCCTCTGTCGCAGAGCCCTCATCTGAGCCTTCCTCAGCCTCCAGGACTCGCCCATATTCCTTCCCAACCTCCCCACTGTCCAACTCTGCTGCCAGCTCTGCTAACTGCCAGCAGGCCACAACACCTCCTTTCAACCCTGAACTGTAAATATTCTCCTTTATTGTTCAGAAATATCCTAAATTAGAGGTCACAAGAATGGTGGAGGCTTTGGAAGAATCCAGGGGGTGCTCCTCTGTGCCGATACCCATGTCCCTCATTTATGCATGTGATTTGATACTCAGCTAAACAGAGAAAGTAGCAGAACATCAGCTTCCAAATCTCCCCAATGAGAATCCTGGCAGTGAGTTGTGTTTGCCAGCAACACCATGAAATATCCTATCGAATGGAAACAGTAGATCCCTCCCCCCTCCTGGTCAGAGTAATAAATAAAGGAAGGCAATGCTTCTGTCAGCAGAAATGACCCAAAATAGAATCAGCCTCATGTACTGTAGCTGGCAAAATCCTGTGTACTTTTTGTTTAAGTTTGGGGCAAAATGTGCTCATCCTGTTTTTTAAACACAAGTTTATTGCTCCTTCCAAAACATGTCCAAAAAGCATGGGACTAAAAACAAGTCAGAACAATACTGGACCTTTCTGTATAAGAAGATTGTGCAATACCTGAATGCTCTTCTGTAGAAGCCAAATACCCTCATCTGGCCTTCAGAAGGTTATAGAGAACAGGATCCGGTGACTGGATAGGCTGGAAGTTGACAGCAGAGACAAAAGTGGACAGTAGAAGCTGGCCACATTTGTCATAATGATCAGCCCATCACCAACATTACCAGTGACTATCTGATTACAAGACATGTTGGATAAAGAGCAAAAAAGTTTACTTTAAAATTGGAACAGTTATAGATGCATGTATACTGCCTGTATACTATAGACTGGGATGAGAAAAAGGCTGTGTTGTAAAATTTTCTCTGAAAACCTTAGCCTTATGGCTATGAAAACATGAATATGATGTGTGTCGAACACTGCTTTTCTAACTGCCAAAGCAGACCAACTTTTTCGAATACTTTCCCTCTTGAATTTAAAAAGTTTCACTGCTTGAAGAATACACTCTTCAATACACTAAAGGTAAAGTGAATGTATTCTTTAAAGCATGGCACACTTTTCCTCCAAGCTTACCTGCAAAGTTAAAATAATTCAGGCTGTTTTAATTAAGAGCTAAGATATTTCATAGGCAAAATCACAGAAGCAGTGCTGCTGCACTTGGTATGCATTGTAAATAAAAAAATGAGTGGAATTAATTTTCCAGCATGCACAAAACATTTATATTGTCCTTCAGCTGGAACAATCATGGCATTCTTCCAAGTCAGCTAGAAATTCTCAGCCTTCGATCAGATGTTATAGATCATTACTCTTTTTCTTTATCTGAATAGTCATAAAAATAAAATCTTCCAACCTCAGATAATTGCCATGCATGCCAAGAACATAACTATTTGTTGAAATATAAATTTCTAAAATTACATGCACTGAGTACATTCCAGCCACAATTACCAAGAAATCTCAGAAAAAATCAAAGTAGCCTTACATATGCCTAATGAAGTATCACAAATTGCCTGCAAAACTGTCAGCTCTAAGAATGGGCTTATCAGTGGGAAAATGCAAACATCATTTTGCAAGGTAAAATCCAGAGGGAGCATCATTTCAGTGCTTCAAACTGTCCTTTCTCTATCATTAAAGCATTGATTTGTGGTTCATATAATTTTGATTTTTCGCTTCAGGTGCATAAATTTCTATTAGCAACTTTAGAAGCTTTTCTCAGAATTTTCCCCCCTGTTATGCTGATGATCAGAACAAATAACTAACATTTAAGAACAACCTTATTTTGTTTGATTAAATTCAGACATTTTGTGAGCAAACACTAAAACAAGAGCCCTTGATTTGTATAAATGTATTGGAACATAATATCTGATATTAGCCTTTCCTGATTTACTTCTCCAGCTCATCAATCACTTGAGCAGCACTTGACTATGGATGAAATGGTGGGGTAAGGAAAGTCAGGAGTAAAGAACTTCTCTTGCTTTACCAAACTTTGGAGACCATGGGTTAGGGTTAGAGTTAGTTAGGGATAACCCCATCTATCAAAATCTCTTCTTTTCTTCCAGGGAAAACAATTAGTTGTTGTTTTACCCACCGTTGAACATCACCAGATTCACAACTATCACTTTCTTCAATTCATTCTAATTAAATTTCTAACGACAGAGCCATTTGTTGGCCTTATTGTCAAGGCAGAAATAATGAAAAATATGCAACTATGCAAAATATGGCACCTAGTATTTGTCACCTTGTTGATGAGAACCTTCTGAAATGCAATTTTCAAAGTCTGGCTCAGTTGGCTCAGTTATTGCTTCTCTTTTAGGACAAGAGAGTTTTAGAAGACTCAAAGTATATAATCAGCACACAGTCAAATCAAATAGTCCTAGTGGCGCTGTGGTAAGAATGCATGTTTTGCAGGCAAACTCTGCCCACAGCCTAGAGTTCAGTCCTGACCAGCCTCGAAGTTGATTCAGTCTTTTATCCTTCTGAGGTTGGTAAAATGAAGACCCAGATTGTTGGGGATAAAATGCTGATGTTGTAAATGCTGTAGTATAAAGCACTACTTTATAGGGGCTGCCACAGGGAAGAAGGGGTCAGGCTATTTTATAAAGCACCTGTAGGCCAGCCAAGGAATAATGGATGGAAACTGAACAAGGAGAGATTTAACCTGGAAACAAGGAGAAACTTTCTGACAGTGAGAACAATCAACCAATGGAACAGCTTGCCCTCGGAAGTTGTGGGCGCGCCTTCAGTTGAGACTTTCAAGAAGAGATTGGACTGCCATTTGTCAGAAATAGTGTAGGGTCTCCTGCTTGGGCGGGGAGTTGGACTAGATGATCTACAAGGTCCCTTCCAACTCTGATTATCTGTGTCATACCACTGTGGAGTGGTATGTAGCAATATACTGCTTCACAGTACTTTTACAGCCCTCTCTAAGCGATTTACAGAGTCAGCATATTGCCCCCAACAACCTGGGTCCTCATTTTACCCATCGTGAAAGGATGAAAGACTGAGTCAACCTTGAGCCTGGAGAGATTTGATCTGCCAAATTGCAGTCAGCTGGCAGTCAGCAGAAGTAGCTGCAGAAGTGCATTCTAACCACTGTGCCACTGCCACTCTTCCCATGGTGTAAGTCTAAGTGGTATTGCTATTGCTATAACAGAGCACCAAACTTTTTTAGTTGCTTTCATTTTCTCCTTTGCTTTTCTTACATCTCTTATAATACAGCATATGATCTTTTACAGGAAAACATTTTCTTTCTATCCATTTTGGAACCTCAGTCCTTTGTCATTGCTGTCACAATCCCTTCTTAGCACAGTGGAAGAATGTCCAGAGAGAAGACATCTCTGTCAACATTTCTCTACATATGTATATGTAGATTTCTAGCTCATGTGATTTCACAACAGCTCTGGGGCCTGGAGGGCCTTGGATGGTGAAAGGCTGGTTTATAGTACTTGGAACTAATTAGCTAATTGCTAATATGCATTCAAATAAAACTGTGGTGATTTTTCAATCACTAATTTATTCAAACTGAAACCTGAAACATACACTTGAAGGCTAATTGATAGAAGCTTATTTCAGTGATTAGTGCCCAGGTATTTGTAGAATTTGTAGCAGGGGAGGGTGAAGACTTGAAGGGAAGAAGGTAACCATGCCAGGAAATAAGTGATGTGTGTTTGTGTGTGTGTGTGTGTGTGTGTGTGTAATCTACCATTCTTCCTGTCCTATTTCTAAATCAAAAGTCCTTTGGAACAGCTGAACGTGAGCACTGAAATAGGAGAAACCACCTAAATGCAACCAAGATGATTTTGTGGAATTGTGTACATTTCATTGTTAAAACATTGTGCCTCTTGAATCAGTCCATTAGTTTTAACTATCAAAATGTTATATAGGCCTCAGCAAGTGGCTTAGCTGACCTTATCTGGGGTGCAAGAACATAAATTGCCTTAAGATTTGCAAGCATATTGTTTCCTTTGCAGGATGCAGATAATTTATACTTTTCAAATTAATCGGTACACTACAGTGTCTCTTAACTCTGCAGTTTATTCACATGATTTCTGTGACAGGAACCTTTCTTCATTCTTACCCACTCCTTTTAAGCTGTTATTTTATTTATATTTGCCTGAGTGCTAAACAAGAAAAGTTTACAAAATTTACCTTTAAGTTGTTTCTTGTAATAGCCATCATTCTTGCCTTTTGAAGTTGCCAGAGGTTCAGCCACTGGTAGTCAAGAGTGCTGAATTTAAGAAAGTCACAGAGAGATCATAGTAATTGATAGTGGAAAAATTTGCTCATCTATATTCCCCCCACCAAATTAATGGGCCAAAATTTGATAACAGAATGATAAAATGTCTAAAAACCAAAGAAAAACATTTGAATTTCTTTTGAAATGCTGTCACTGTCTTCCATCTGGCCATCCTTGAGAAACAGCCTTACTGATACACATTTTAATGCAAAATAGCAGAATTAGAATTCTGATCAAAATTCAGAACTGTTTATCATGGATTAAAGAATGACTAACTTTTCTTATGACGCTACATAATTTAACAAGCTGTGCAGTGCAAAAAAAATCTACATATCACTTTACTGCTTTGTAGAGATCACCAAAGGTAATTCTCACTTTTTCACATCTCATTTTCCCTTTCCTTTTCCCCTAGTAAGAGCTTTATTTAATATTCTCCTAAACTCCATGCATCTGATGAAGTGTGTTTGACTTTTACTCTTCCAGAAACTAATGAGAAATGCAACCCTTTTAGGTGTGTTTTGTGGCCTTTGTATGTTTCTTTTCTTTCCCCTTTTTGAACAAAGCAAGGCTACTGCTTGGTTATTGGCAAAAGTCTAGCTGTGGCTTTTCCCATAAGAACATTACTAAGTTAGTAATTATTTCTAAGGAAATTAGAGGCAGTTCCATCAGGCATGTAATCCAACATGAATGAGTCCAATGTAATTTTACCAGATTGACTACATTTTTGGTCATGTTAATAGACACTCTACAGATTTCAGCATTCCTAGAGCCTCTAAACCCAATACCCTGTTCTGAAAAACAACATCAGGAATCATTGTAAAGTTACTGTCTTTTTCATATGGTGGAGAATAATGATTGGATGCTAAAAAAGCAGGACAGTTGTAAGAGGTAGCCATGCCAAGAAAAAACACAGAAGAAGAATAAGACAAATTGGTTCCATATGGTAAAGCTGAACAAGGCACTTTTGTATTGCTTGACTGGCACTTACTCGGCAATCTTAGATGCTCTTTGTGACCTTGCAGCTTGCAACTTCACATGGATAAATTATCTGAAGCATTTTCTCCTATGCATGAGGGACAAAGAGGCTTCTCTCCTGTCAAGTTTAAATTTGGCCTAAAGGGTTATGAGTGGAAAAGAGAAACACAACCTAGCATTAACTGTATTTTTCCCCCAGTGAAGTTGAGCTGAAAGTAAATGTATTTGACAATTCTATACAAATCTCTTTGGGTTGAGATTCTTTTTGTTTTATACTGGTTAAGAAGTAGGATATTTTTTTCTCTCTCTCTCTTGATATGTGTGTGTGTGTAAATATGTATATGAATGTATGTGTCTGTATGTGTCTGTATCTATATGTATATGTGTATGTATGTGTGTGTATATATATATATATATATATATATATATATATATATATATATATATATTCTTAAGTTTTCGCGGGTATCTAGAAGTATATAGATATACTACATGTATATCGTATATATACTATATGTATATAGTATATGTATATAGGTCTAGGTGTTTTCGGGTCTTTTCCCATGTAAGATTAAGAGTATCTTGGTGATGTTTTGGCGAGGTCCCACTCACCATCCTCAGGCTGGGGTGCTTTTTGCTTTGTGCCAGTGCAAGCACGAAGCCAAAAGCACCAGCCAAAAGCACCAATACAGCACAAAGCCAAAAGCACCAATACAGAAGCCTGATGATGGCAGATGAGATTCTGTTGAAACGTTGCTATAACTTTAAAAGCACAACTACAATGACATATGCATATATATATATATATATATATATATATATATATATATATTCTGAGGTTCTCGCGGGTATTTGTATGTGGATCTTTGGTTATTCGGGTTTTNCCTGATTGGGTGGGGGTGTGTTCCAATTGGTTGGATCTAATTGGTTAGATCTGACCAACCACTGCCTATCCAATACATACTTCACTTACAACAGACAAAAATACAAACAAATAGAAGGAGCACCCATGGGATCACCCCTCTCGCCTGTCATCGCTAACCTCTATATGGAACACTTTGAAACATAAGCTCTAGAAAAATATGATCACAAACCCAAACTCTGGCTCAGATACGTAGATGACACCTTC
>BHEV01035773.1:0-16615 GCA_004319985.1 Emydocephalus ijimae
GCGGTGCTCCGGCAGCAGCAACAGGCAGTTCCGCCTGGGCTCCGCTCAGGTGTCCGGCTGGGGCTGTCAGGAGTTGCTACCACCGGTGCAGCTCCGTGTGGTTCCAGTCCCGCGTTGCCTTGGGAAGGAAAAGGCAAAACCAGGAGCTGCTGAGCCTGAGCCTCCGGTGCCGCTGCTGCCATGGCTCTTCCTTTTTGCGTTTCCCTTCCTGAGGTAACGCGGGACTGGAGCCACGCGGAGCTGCGCCGGCAGTAGCAACTCCTGACTCAGGGGGCCTCCAAAGGGAGGGGAAGGAGGAGAAGAGGTGGGGGAAAGGGGGGGGCGATTCCCAAAAAATCTTGTGCTGACCCGGCCCGTCTGTCAAATTTTAAAAGTCAATGTGGCCCCCGAGCCAAAAAGTTTGCCCACCCCTGTTCAAGCTTCTTTCCATAAGTACTTTTTACACTCCAAACTATTCATTATCTTTATCCATTGTTTATAACAGCAATCTCTAATGTGGCATCTGAGAAACATGATTACACCAATGGACATGTGATGCCTGTTAGTCTTGACACTATTTCGGACTTCAGAAAAATTATTTTATTTTTTTCAAATAGGAATGTTGTAGTTTACAGACAGACAGACAGACACAGAGAGGTGTGGGGAGAGGGAGACGGAGAGAACAGCTACCAACACCACCCTTATCTCTAAGAATGTGTCTAAGATTGTAATGCAGGTAGGCTCCGATGGGGCATTATGAAAAAAAAATGATGGGAGGCTCTCATGCAATGCTTTGTTCGCAGATATATTAATTGAAAAGGGGAAGAGAGAATTTATGGGAAATTTGAAAAGTTAAATAAGATCAGAAACTCATGATTTAGCCTCTCCTTTCATGTACTGATTTCAGACAAAAGCTTCAGCATCAGTGAATGTGTATTTGTGTGTGTAGGAACAGAAAACAATTATACCAGCGGCTATATTTAGTGTACTTAAAATTGTGTGAATTTTCATAACTTGAAATCATTAAGTACATTTTGCCCCTTTATAATCAGATGCAATCCCAGATTATAAAAGAAAACTGGGACATGAAGCATATAGCAAATTTTGCAGATTTTGTTCACTAATAAAGATACTCTCATCTAGCAGAACATTTATTACTATTTCAACATTTATAAATCAATTTCATTGCAGAAGAAAATGGGGCAATAAAACACAGGATCTACACTGAATTTTGGTTCAGATAAAATATTCTAGTGAGGCACATATATAATTTTATTTGACATTTAGTCAGATGTCAGAATCCAGCAGGAACAACAACCAATGAGTAATAAATGATCAACATTCAAGATCATGTCTTTTATGGTACAGGCAAGTCTCCCATAGAAAATACTCAGGGATTTTCTGTCTGCAGTTCAATAAATCTCCACATGAGGCAGCACACACAGATCACCAATTTCTAACATAAAATCAATATTTTCTACACAGCTAATTTGGTTTGAACTATTTTATTTAAGGTTTAATCATTGATATATATTTAACCAAAGCAAATATGAATAGCAAGTCTCTAACAAACATTTACACAAATTTGTATATATCTAAAAGTGAGAAGAATCAAAGGAAAGCATTCAGAAGAGTCAAAAAGGACTTTCAAAAAAGTTTAAGGTTGTTGTTTTATTTAAAAACAACAACTTGTCATGGTGCTAAGTATAAAGTACCTTTCCTATCTCCTACTTCTCCATCATCTTTGTATTTCAGCCAAATGAATACAATGACATTGCTACCTCCTGCAAAATAAAGTAATAAAATATATAATCTTAACTATGCTAACATAGCTGGCGAGGTGTTAGTATTAGTCTAGACCAGGGTTGTCAAACTTGCAGCCCGTGGGCCAGCTGTGTCATGCACTGGCCATGCCCCCTCTCAGTTTAGCAAAGGGGAAAAAGTCCTGACATGTCAGGTGATGCTGCCATGACGACGTGAGTTTGACACCCCTGGTCTAGAGACTAGAATGATATTCAAATCTTTTTAGTGCGACTTTCATTGCACTATTAGCAATAATGGGTTTTTGTGAGAACTAGTGGGGGGAAATCAGAGTAAACTGATATTTCTGAGGAATGTGATTAAATAACTAAGTCTACATCCCCTTCACTTAATTCCCTCTATTCTCCTTCTTCCAACCATCAACAATTCCCATCCACAATACCCAACTATCATTATGTTCAATTGCTGATAACTGGGCAACCTTCTAAATCTCTAGGTTGAAGCTATCTCTTTTTACTTTCTAAAAATAATTCTGTGGTTTACACAAGCCTTTGCATCATTAAGGGAGAGGAAGTGCTGGAAACTTGCATTTTGCAGGCAGTCTCTGGTTTGATTTTTTTTTTTTTACTTAAAAAATCAGGACACAAAAAGCTGGGTGAGTACCAAGTGAGCAGACTGCAGACTCGCTTGCTGCACTTCAACCATTTTAGGGACCCCTTCATCAAAAAGCATTAATTGTATTTTCTGAAATAGTACCCCCTATGGGGCAAGAATGGTTCTGTTGACACTCATAGAGGGTTTTTTCTTTTAAATTATCATTTTATTTATTTAAAAAGTAGATATCTTAAATTAGAGAGGTGGATTGGTAGCTGTTAGGAGGATTTCCAGAACCAAGTTATGAAAGTTATAGAGGTGTAGGTATCTACACAATAGTCCTTCCATTATTCAGTTGCATACAACAATACCAGGAATGTGTAAAGGAATTTTCATATAAAAACCATAAATAAGGTTGACTTGTAGATTTTTTAAAATCTTTGTTAGTTTAAATGGGAAATTTCTTGTAGAATTTGAACTGAATCAATCTATAAATATAGAACAGATTATTTTTCAATAAAACACAATAAAACCAAATCCATTTTTATTATAAACATTATATGTTCATAACCAGAAATGCTGTTAATTTTATAAACTGGCACAGAAAATTGTAAAGATATATGATGTTTCCCTGTGAAATAATAGCTCCCAAAATTCTCCTCAGGTTCAGCTAGCAGCATATGCATTTGACCTGATCTGAGAAATATTAGAAAAAATAAGGGAAAATAAAAAAAAATGTGTATCATCCATTGTTTTGTTCCACATATCTTTGTCAATAAATGCAAAGTATCATTTGTTACAGGATTTAATCAGCAAGTCTCATTTTTATCAAAGACTGAATTTAGCCAATTGCTTAGTCCAAGGAATGTTGACACCACTGCTGATCCTGAAATCAGGTGACTGAAAATCAACCACCATTATGCTTCTGTACCCTGGATATCAATCGAAAAAGTCACTATCAATCTCTTCCTTTTTGCTATTTACACTGCCTTATTTTCCACCCTCCTATTTGTTCCTTCATACATACAGTATACCCAAATCAGATAGCTGCTAGCATTCAGACTAGAACACCCAACAAAAGAGCAAGGGTGTTGTTTTGTTTTTTGTTTTAAAAAAGGCAATGACACTCAGAAAAAAAATCAAGTTCCTTATTCAATTACAATTGGGACATTGTGTTACATGTATCTATTTACTAGCAAAAGGATTTATTCATACAGTATTAAATTATATATAGAATTGCTGTCTGTATTGTGTTTGTTTGTTTTACTATAAGCCATGCTTATTTTACTTTTGTTACAAATGATATTTGAGCTTTTAAAGATAATACTTCCTTCTAAAATTTCTGGTCCAATAGAGCACAAACCATACTTAAAATGTATGACTTTTACTTATGTATTACTAAGTTCAAATTAAGAATGTACCTTTTCCTTAGATACAATCTTCTTGTCTAAGAACAGGTCTATTTCTTCCAATTTGCTTGATCTTTTGTTCTATATCTATATGTAAGGAAATAGGAAAGCCACTTGGAACCGTGCTTAATTGAAAAAAAGTTGCAAATGAAAAATCTTCTATTGTATTCCTGTCCACACTACATAGAACTAGGACATTTTGCTGCAGCTTCAATGGAATTAGAATATTATGCCGCATAATTATCTATACCTCTTATGCAGTGAATCTGCATTTTGGTCAATTATATTAATAATGGCTAATGTAACCATATAGCACTACTGTTACAGCTGAGTTTTCTGCCTTTACATTTTAGAAAAGGACAGAAGATCTGAAAGAATAGTTCCATCACATTTTCATCCGTACATCTGAATGGCCATGGTTATACATATTTGAATAATTTTCTCCTTTGTGAGTTAACATTTGGAGGATGGTAATCCATACAGGGAGTGCTTTTATTGTCATTAAACAATACTATTTAGTTTTCATATAGTGTTTGAACTTTTCACATTTTGAAACTTACAGTCGCAGTCGATTCTGATGGTAATGAAGATAATGATGATAAATATTGTAGAAGTGATAGCACATATAGAATTATGACAATGTTGATACAGTGCTAATTTGTCCTTGTGTTAGACGTCTTTTTTCCAGAGGGCATATTATTTTTCCTGTTTTAAAAATAAGATGCAAATATTTAGGTTTTCTCTTATCATTTTTCACTGGTCATGATTTTAAATTTTGGAGCAACTTTTTTAAAAAAAAAAATCTCTGATATCACATATCAGAAGGTAATATAGGCATCTCATGGTTTTGCCTTCTACTTTATCATGACCAAAAATCTCAGTTTGGCAAATCTCCTAAATATGTCATACTTCCTTCTACTTCTACATGTTTTTCCACATCTGCAATCTTATGTCCATTTTCTTGACAGAAGTGCAACTTATTTTTAGGTCAAGAAGCATAACTAAAATAACTGGGCTGTAATCATAGAGGATCACTGAATTCATTAAAATGTGTTTCTGGGTAATCATTGCAGAGCTTCCTTGCCATACAAAATAAAGTTTAACGAGTAAAGATGAATAAAATGCAATTTGATGGTTTTAAAAAATGAAGCCAACTGATTGAATTTTTTATTACTTTCGATTAATAAATGGGTGGGTGAGATAGTGGTTGTGGAAAGCAGAAATGAAGAAAATACCGAAAGGTAAAGGTTTTCCTGTCCAGCTGCGTACAACTCTAGGGCACAATACTCATCTCTGTTTCTTGGTTGTAGGAGCCAGTGTTAACCATTTAACCATTTAACATTCATAATTATTTAACATTCATAATTATTTAAGTACTACAACCAATTCAGATTATTGAAAAACAACGCTAGAACATAGTGGCAGTATTAAAAATAGTATGTGAAAATTATATTTAAATTCACATAAAAGTTATCTTGTGGTTGATAATTTCATTCTACTAATTGCCCTAGATTAATATCTCCAAAAATCTACAAGGATCAAACTGATGTTGTGGCAATATTGTCTGAAACTGAATTTTAAAAGAAATCAAGACAACATTCTACAATGAAAACAGAGGTAGAGAAAGTGAAAAGCATAAAAAAGTAACAGCAGAAAGTAAAGTCCATTCTTTTCAACTTTCTTGCAGGATAGCAATATTTCATTTTTTTTTTAAATGTGAGTAAATAAAATAAATGCCTCAAGATATAATAAAATGTAAAAGAAATGCAGGGTAATTGAATTTATTCTGAAGGAAGAATAACATATGCAGACTTAATGTTTTTCCAACATAAATATTAATATTCACAATTTCTTATATATCTTGGGAAAAAAGAATAAGAATACTCTTGAGATTATTTTTAATCTTGTTTATATGTGACACTCCTCAAAACAACTGCTAAGTTTTATTTATTTTTCTTCCTCATTTAGATAATTCACACTATAATTATAATTTGGAAATATGACTGTCAGAACCAACCTTTTAAAAATGCATCTTAAGAAAACTAGAATTTCTTTCTGTTTTCCTTTAATTTCTTTCATTTTACATTCAGGAGTTACAGTGCAAGTGATGGGGGAGATAGAATGCTTTACTATTTTGTTGTGTTTTTTTGGGGGGGTGTTGCCTTAAAGTGTACAGTGTTAACTAGGTGGCATATGGGTAGATGAAACATTACTGATTGTCCACTGCAGCCAGGAAGGCTGAGTTTCCATAGAGATATGAAGGAAAAAGTGCTCCATGCAACCTAATTGGTATGCATCTCCAGATCAGGTTCATTGTGCTTTTCCTAATGACAGGGTTGTCTCAGTAATAAGGATGGTGCACTGGAGAAATTTGCTGCCTTGGTATATTTTTCCCTGACGGAAAACTACTTAGAGACAGTAGTCAGTAAGAAGAGTGACTGGCAGGCTGAAGGGGCGGCTAAGCAGCATATGGGGGAAGGCTGGCGCTGTGTGCCACATGCATATGGCTGCCATTAAACTCCAGCTTTGCGCTTTGTGTATTTCTGGTCCCATGCCAGTAAGCCCACCTGCTGCAAGAATACTTGTAAAGCACAACTCAAAAGTGATTGAAAAGCTACTAGAATAAACTGTAATAACACAGTGCTTCACAGATGGGACATAATTGCAAGCTAAAGTGTACAGCCTCTGCAGTAATGAAAACACGAGCCATTAAATTAAAATCATAAGGGGGAAAATATAAAAGTCTGGTTATTCTACCTCCCCCCCTCAATTTATTGCAAAAACTTCAATTTTCCTGCCCTCATTAATCAAATACCATAAAACTATAGTGTTACTTTGTTCTAATGGAGATTCAGATAATTAAAACAATGAATGTAGATTAGAATGATGTAACTTTCATTAGATACTTATTTGGGTGACCAAAGTTAGCAATAACGTTCAACATGGAAGGATGACATGCATCTGCCAGTTTTACAGATTCAGGGACTAACATGGCTTTGTAAGGGATGAGGGAAGGGGGGATGGGGAGAGTAACTTTTGGGGAAGAAAAATAAAGCCTGCCAGAGCATCATCATGAATATGGATTAATGTTTGGCAAGTCAATTTTTCTTCATTAGCACATTTCATAGATTTTAGAAAATCTTTCTTTCTTTCTTTCTTTCTTTCTTTCTTTCTTTCTTTCTTTCTTTCTTTCTTTCTTTCTTCCTTCCTTCCTTCCTTCCTTCTTTCTTTCTTTCTTTCTTTCTTTCTTTCTTTCTTTCTTTCTTTCTTTCTTTCTTTTTCTTTCCTTTTGAAAAGAGTTTCTAAACCATGTAAACATATAAAATTACTTGAGAAATATCAATGCCATTTTAATTAGTGGTAGTGGGGTAATAATGAAATCACTAATCTGACATGTAATTAGTTGTATAGGGTGTGCAAGTGTTATGTGGGGCTGAATAGAACTCCGCAGGACTCTAACTCAATGTGACCTCTCAAGGCATTCTCTAGTACTGAGAGGCTAACAGAGCCAACTTTGTTCAGTTCCTTTCCTGTGGGTGGGCAACTTCAGGAGAAAGGAACATTTGTTTCATAGGAGTCACAGAGGTAAACAATCTTTAAAAGTGCTTTTAGTCTTCCATTTTTAATTATGCATTTCTGTAGTACTGATCATAGCAAAATATATGGCATGTATGTTAAACATGCTGAATAATGCCTGCCTGTTTAAAAGAAGCAAAGGTGGAAAGAACAGCCAGTGTGGTCCACTCAGTCACATGCTGGATTTTGACCTGGGTTCAAAAATCACTGAAGTTGGAAGCTCTGTGGGTGGTCTTTGACAAGCATTCTTTCTCAGTCTCAGTTCCCTGTCTGAAAAATGGGAATAACAATGCCCTACCTCATAGAATAGACATAGAAGAAGAAGGAAAAAAAGACATTTGGCTTGTAAAAATCAAGAAAGTTATAGCCACTATTACAGAAAATATTTGTACATGAAAGCATCATTGAATAACATTTTGATATGTTATTTTTATATAATTTATTAAGTTTCAAAAAATAATAAAAATAAGCAAAAAGAAAAAGAATTAAAAAGAAAGAAAAATTCAGAAAAAGCAAGGTAAAAGTACAGAAAGAAAAAGAATGAAAAAATAAAGAAAATAGAAAACAAATGACTTTCAACTTTCTTTGATACAGATATAGATAAAAGCATATCAAACTCTTACTCTAAAATTAACATTCCACATTATTTCTCTAATTCCCTATATGTCTACTCATCTAATCATCATCAAAATCACAATTTTATTTCTTTCATTTTTCTTTCATTTTCATAGCTGGTCATCAGAAATTTAAAAGATCTGGATTTAATCCTAGTATATATTATTCTCCTTTCCTTTCCTTAAGGAAAATTCTTCTTCTGCCCAATTGGAAGTTGGTATGAAGAGCCAGTATTATGAATTAGTCTTCCCATGCAATAAGGATAACTTCATCTCTGTTTACAAACAAACAAAAATTGTTTCATGAAATATGATTAAAGTGTCATGAATAGGCAATAATACAAGTCATAGGGATCGTGTATGAGGCACTATGCTGTATTTTTTCTAGTAGAAATGTGTGGCAGCCAAAGTAAATCTACCCAAGGTTGAAAACCACAGTATTTATTAGGCTATCATGATCACTAAGAACCTCAGGCCTCCAAATTATTTCCTGATGCTTACTTTTCACAATTGTCAAAGAGTGATTATTACCTGAGTGATAATTATATTTCACAATCATTCAAGGGATTACTATTAGAATTATTAAACAATATAATTCTCAGTTTTCACGTAAAAGCTTGCATTCTTTGGTTGATATATATGAAAAAACATCTAAGTAGGGTTCAAACCTACTTAACAGGGTAGTTTTGAATGCAAGACCACCAAACTAGAGATTTTAAAAAATAATAAAAACAAAGAATGAAAAGGAAATTACTTCTGTATCATTTTCAAGAATACTATAGTGTTGTATATACGTGACAAAGGAAACAGGAAACCAGTTTGACTCAAAGAAGTCTTTACTTTTTTGTCTTTCAGGACAGTTTCCCTAGCTATTTTATCTTTGATTATCTGACTGAAAGGGATACTGTATAATAAGTTTGGAACTTAATGTAAGGATCTTAATTCGTGGACCTTCATGCAGATCTTCATGGTATTTTACCAGTATTAAAAAACATCCCTTAGGACTCATCCCCAAGATGGCTGCTTCATGGTAAGAACCTTTCTTTTTTCTTACTGACGATCTGCTGTTTTCATTAACAAAATGGTGTTCTCTGGCAGTTCTATTGCCTGGATTTGAATGGGAACACTCTTGAATGAACATAAAATGATTTTGGGATGGCCATGGACATAGTTGGGAAGGAGAGTCTTGAACATTCCAGTTCCTTCCGGAAGCAGTTGAAAAGTCATTGGGTGAATCCAATTTCCTGTTGTCAGTTTCATTTTCTTAAGGATACCTGGGATATTAATTTTCACTTTTAGAATTAATTTTTTAGATTGCTTTTTTGTTCATAAAAGTTGCATCCTGATTTATTTCAAACCCTTGCTGAACTTTTTTTTCCTTTTTCTTTCCTTTTGATATATGTTGTTCTGAATAATCTTTGTTCTCTCTGTATGGAAGCACAGCCATATTTCTGGGTGGTGAAGTTCTTTCATTTCGATTTACATTAATATTGGACTCTCACCACACGATTTCTGTACTTTCTGAATTTACAAAATATTTCTTTATCTCTTTTGAATTTTTTGTTTAACCGTGAATTGAAATACCCAGAAAATATCTGTTTCCTTCTGCTTTTTTGTTCCCTGATCAAGTTTCACAGAGTAATAATGTATCAGATTACAAGCAAGAAACAGTGGCTGAAATCTAAGAAAGGACCGTTGGGCAATATGCAGCTTTTAACTGAAAGGTTTTTTTAAAAGTTTGATGAGATGATAACGGTCATGGAAACTATGCACAGATATCTAATTTTGAATAAAGATACACAAACGGATTTTGATCTGAATGCTACAGACCAAAGAGATATTCCCACAGACGGAGAACTAACTGAGTTGAGCCCATGTGTCTCTTTAAAGTTTAAGACTGTATATCCTTACCATACTAGGAGTATGACTGAATGGGAAAGTGACAAATTTGTTTTTTTCTATGAAGACAGAGGGAGATTCAAGAGTGGATTTTTACACTTAACAGAAAACTACTTCTACTTAGACTTTATTGGGAAGATACTATGGAGGGATGATTTGAGATAGATAAGATGCCATGGCATACTTTCTATGAGTGAATTACTATAACAGTTTGTTAACAGATAAGTTTTGAAACTTTAATCTTATCTTTGTTATCATTCTTCTTCCTGTTAACTATTTTATTATTAATATAATGTATAGAATACAGAATAATTATTTGCAAATATATTTACTAGTTTAAAAAATTGGGGAGTTGTTTTGCAAGGGGAATCAATATTGTAGTAATGTATTAATAGTATTCAATTAGAGAGGAAACAATATGTGTATATGTGTTGTTGTTTTCTTTTTGATGCACTTTTTTAGTGTTTTGATTGTTTTGTGTTTTCTTTTTGTTTCTTTTAGGATTTTTTGAGTTTTGTATTTTAACCTTCTTTTGAATAAAATGAAAAGTAGAATGAAAAGTGTCCCTTAGGATTATACAATCATAAAATATGTCTGAAAACTCATATACTTTCATAGATTTTTAAAAGCCCAACGTAGAGCTGATCCATATCCATTAGGCTGACCTAGTTTGAGTATGAACTTCTTCCCATCTTTTCTTGTTACCTATCAAAAATTGTACATTTCCAGCATTCTGGTAGAAGCAATGCTATCCTTATGTGTCTGTATGTTGGTATATGGGTAATCCTTGATATACAATCATAGTAGAGCCTCCCCATCACAATTAGAACTGTCATAAAGTGTGACCAACCTATTTTAGGACCTTTCATGTGGTGGTCATTAAGAAAACACATAGTTTGCTGACAACTGGAAGTAAACCTTGGTTTTCAGCAAAACCATAATAAAACACAATTAACTATTAGTACCACTTTATAAAGTCTTACTAAGACAACACTTAGAATACTGCATCCAGTTTTCCATGTTAAAAAAAGATGTACAAACTCTGGAAAGAATGCAGAAAGAGCAACTTAAATGATTGGGGGCTGGAAACTAAAACATATGAAAATGGTTGCAGGAATTGGGTTTGTCTAGTCTAGTGAAAACAAGGATTAAGGCTGACATGATAGCTATGTTCCAATATTTGAGGTGCTGCCACAAAGAAGAGGGGGGTGAACCTTTTCTCCAAAGTATCCAAAGGCAGGAGAAGAAGCAATGGATAGAAACTGATCAAGGAAAATAGCAACCTAGAACTAAAGAGAAATTTTCTGACAGTTAGAACAATTAATCAGTGGAACAACTTGCCTCCAGAAGTTGTGGGTGCTTTAACACTAGAAGATATTGGACAACCATTTGTCTGAAATGGTATAGGGCTTCCTGCTTGAGCAGAAGGTTGGAGTAGAAGACCTCCAAGGTCCCTTCCTACTCTGTTATTTTGCTAAATATGGTCTGGGATTGAGCGCCTGAAGTGTGGCCATATGATTGCAGGGAGAGACCCCACTGTCAAAATCCTGGGCATATTCCAATGGGTCCACCAGAATTTCAAAATAGTTGCTAAATAACTGCTTGTGAATTGAGGAACACTTATAGTTCATCGTAGGCCACTTCTTCACTCGTGTTAGTTATTGTGTGCTATGATAGGAATGCACTTTTTCTCCAGTTATTATCTGACCTTTACAGTAATTTCATCCTGGACCATTGGATTAATGAAGCCTGTATGTATGTACGTATGTGTATGTCTATGTGCACAATGGGTGTTAGTCTATGTGTGTATGTGTGCATGTATATACAAAATTCACTGATGGCGGGGTGAAAGAGTAGACCTATAAAGGAGAATATTTGTAACTCACAGTTGAAATGAGGGGTCCTTGGTGATCTCTGAGCTTGCTTGTTTTCTTGCAGACATATTTCATTACCTAAACCAAGTAACATCATCAGTGCTAGTGATCCTCCTTCCTTCCTCCCTTCCTCCCTCCCTCCTCCCTTCCTTCCTGACAAGATATATTCCAGCTTTCTCTTTTTGGTCAAGTACAATAATGGCAAAACTCTGATGTTTACTTTCATTTTTTTAGTGGTTGACTGATGGGCACATCAGGAAAGTGTGGGAGCTTATATAAAGATAAGACTTGGTCTTTTTCCCCCAGCTGAGATGAAAGTGATAGAGGAGCATAAGAATCCACCAATCAGTAACCATGGTAAGTGCAGGCCAGACAGAACAACAGACCACTGCCATGCCAAAGTAGAAGAAATTAAGACTGCAATGCAAAAAACAAACAAACCCCACCCTAGAGACAGAGACAGGATAGTTACAACAGTGCCATTTTAGCTTTCAGCGAGAAGGCATGCAGTTATTTGCTTTGTCATAATATATCTGTTATGAACTAATAAAGGCGTTTAATAAAGTTTTAACAACCTTAAGTAAAAAGCAGGGTTCTAATCCTGCACTTCTGATTGGCCGATAATAGCGACATCGGATTGGTCCTTTCTGGGAAGTCTGATTGGCTGTTAACGGACCAACTCTCATTGGTTCAAGGGTTTAACACTTCCATGTTTTCATTGGCTAATATGACAGCAGCCAACCCTATAAAAGGGCTGCTGCTGCCCTAGTTGATTGCTCTGTTCAGTATGCTTAATAAAGAGTTGAAGTTCACTGTTCACTGCCTCGTCTCCGTTCCTTGCACCCATGCGCAGAACTTAACACTGGCGATGAAGGTGGGATGCGAGACATCTGAGCTGATTGAACACTCACAGAGCACCAAACACACGTGGCTGAAGGCACATCGACAATGGAAAACATGTCCGGTGGCGCCATATCACCCGCTCCATTTGACCCGGCACAAGAAGACTGGGACTCGTACATGGACCGGTTCCAGATGTTTCTGGAGACCAACAACTTGAAAGACACAACTACGGGGAAAAAGCGAGCAGTGTTCCTGACCCATTGCGGGCCTGCCAGCTTTAAGATGGCCAAGGCACTAGTGAAACCGGCTGAGGTTAAATCCATGGACTGGGACGTCCTCGCACCCCTTCTACGGGCCCACTATGCACCTGCCGTACCAACGCTTGTCCGAAGACATGAGTTTTATCAGAGGGACCAACGGAAAGGAGAGAGCATCACAGATTTCATTGTGGACCTCCGGAACCTGGGAGGCCTCTGTGGGTTTGTAGACCTCCAAGAAACTCTGAGAGACTGAATAGTTCTGGGATTAGATGACCAAACGGCGTAGAGCAAGATCATGGCCAAAGGGGACATTGATCTTGCCGATGTCATCAAAGATGCTTCTGCAGCAGAAGCAACCAGGAAGTTGGCCACCCGAATGCGCCGCACCAATGCACCGCTCCGTCAACTCGCCAATGATACCTCACCTCGCCTAGAGAGGCACACAACAGTGGCCCACCATGAGGACCTCGAATCTCCATCAGAAAGTGATGAGGAGGAGGTCAACCAGCTCCAGTCTGAACGCGACCAACGCAACCCGCGGAACTGAAGACTACCGCACCAATGCGCAGGTTGTGGGGCAAACCACCCGTGATCAAATTGCAAATTGCTCGATGCGCTCTGCCATTTCTGTGGAAAAAGAGGCCATATCGGGAAGGTCTGTAGAAGCAAGCGAGAATCCAGCCCAATTCGGAGAGAAAACAACTACCGCCAGACCACAGGGAATCGTCCTGTGAGTCGGGAACACTTGAACCACCAATGGAACAACCACTCCTACAGAAATAAAACACTTGCCACTTCAATGAGACGGGAAGAGGCACACCAAACCATTACCATCGGTCACGCTTCATCGTTAGATGCAAAGAAGATCCGAGTGAGGGTTGCCATCGAGAACCAACCTTGCGTGATGGAAGTCGACTCAGGGTCGTCCCTCTCAATGGTTTCCTGGAAGACCCTTAAACAGTTAATCCCTGCCGTCCGGCGTCAAGACCTCAGAGCCCAAAGAATTATACTCAAAGATTACCAGGGGAACTGAATTCCGGTCTTCGGCTCCAGCCAAGTCCAAGTATCATTCAAAAATCGTACTGCGTCGTTACCGTTGACTGTCGTTGATCGCGACCGGCCTAGTTTGTTAGGCCTTCAATGGTTCGCCCCATTCGGGATCGAGGTAGCCGGCATTCACCAAACCAGAAGCGATGACTGGGAGGAGGCCCTCGTCCAGGAATTCCAGGACGTCTTTGCAGACAAACTAGGTGAGTACAAGGGGACCCCGATATCATTAAACCTTAACCCTGAAGTAGCCCCCATCCTCCTTAAGCCTCGTCGGGTACCTTTTGCCCTAAAACCAAAGATCGATGAGCAGCTTGATAAATTAATAGCCCAGGTTGTTTTAGAACCAACTGACCATGCCCGTTGGGAAACCCCAATCGTAACACCCATCAAACCGGATGGATCGTTAAGGATTTGTGGGGACTACCAGGCCACCCTCAATCACACCCTTCAACAGAACGCTTCCCCAGTGCCGGTGGTTCAACACCTTCTCCATTCCCTGGGGGGCGGAAAAGTCTTAGCTAAATTGGATTTAGCGCAGGCGTACCAACAACTGCCTGTAGATAAAAAAACCGCAGAAGCACAGACGATCGTTACGCACTGAGGCGCTTTTAAATGCAACCGACTCCAATTCGGAGTGAGCGTGGCCCCAGGGATTTTTCAAAGTCTGATGGAGAGACTTTTACAAGGGATCAAGGGAGTCGTGCCATATTTTGATGATGTTTTAATTGCGGCCCTGAAGAGAGAAGTACTAGAGAGGCCTCTTAAATTGGTTCTCCAGAAATTTAAAGACTCTGGCCTAAAGGTTAAAAAAAATAAATGTCAACTGTGTACAGAGAAAGTAGAGTTCCTGGGGTACCTAATTGATAAGCAAGGCATTCACCCCACTAATAGCAAACTAAGAGCGATCAAAAACGTCCCAAGACCCAAGAATAGGACAGACCTCCAAGCTTTCCTGGGGCTCATTAACTTTTAAAACATCTTCTTGCCCCAGAAGGCGACCATAGCTGAGCCCCTACATAGACTTCTCGACAAAAAAGCCATCTGGGTCTGGGGACACTGAGAGGAGCACACGTTCCGACAAGTGAAAAACTTACGAAACTCCAATGCTGTTTTAATGCAGTATAACGAGACTTTGCCTTTAACCATTATGTGTGACGCGTCACTGTTTGGAGTAGGAGCCATTTTAAGTCATGTGTTACCAAATGGTAGAGAGGCCCCTATTGCCTATTTTTCAAGGACCTTATCGAGAGCTGAATGCAACTATAGCCAAATTGACAAAGAGGCTCTTGCTGTTGTATCTGCTGTGAAACGGTTTCATGAATATGTGTATGGACGAGCTTTTACTATTATTACCGATTACAAGCCTTTGCTGGGGATTATAGCGGGAGACAAGCCAACCCCCTATATACTGTCAACTAGAATGACTCGTTGGTTGGAGTTCTTAGCTGCGTACAATTATAAATTGCAACACCGCCCGGGGAAAGCCATTCCCCACACNCAACTATAGCCATATTGACAAAGAGGCTCTTGCTATTGTATCTGCTGTGAAACGATTTCATGAATATGTGTATGGACGAGCTTTTACTATTATTACCGATTACAAGCCTTTGCTGGGGATTATAGCGGGAGACAAGCCAACCCCCTATATACTGTCAACTAGAATGACTCGTTGGTTGGAGTTCTTAGCTGCGTACAATTATAAATTGCAACACCGCCCGGGGAAAGCCATTCCCCACACTGATGCATTGAGCCGTGTCCCACTTCCAGAAACCGTTGACGACCCAGCTCCAACCCTCACGACACTCCAGATTGAAACCCTACATTCACCGCCACTAACAGCCAGAGACATCGCTATCGAAACGAAACGAGATCCTGTCCTGGCGTGAGTTCTCAGCTGGGTCAAACGAGGATGGCCAGTAGAACAACTTCACCCCTTTCAGAAACCAGAACTTAACAATATCATTGCTATAAAATTGATAGGTTTTCAGATTTATTTTGTTCCTCCTTCAATAACCAGAAGTGGTATGGCTTGCACAGAATAGAGAGTCTTGAGGTATTTTGTTAGTTAGCACTATCCATATACAGAGAACAGATTGTAAAGGCAAGACTTTATGATCTCGATATTATGATGACATATTGCAATTACATGACATAGTTTTAGCCCCAAATCAGTTAATTTCATCTTCATGTTCTCTCTGTTTCAATATTTCATGCTTATTGTGCATCTTTTAATAAATATTTGTATTAACCTTTATATCACTGTTATTTCTGGTACGGATTTGTTCTATAACTAAGAAATCTGAGCAGCTAGAGGTTTGCTTTGGTTTTTGAACTACATAATATTTTTATTCATGCATTTATTGGTGAGAAAATAGATTTGGCAGCAGGCTATTTTGAACTGTGAAATTGCCAGAAGAGCCTGATGACAGGAGGATACATTTTCAGTGACTGATTTTACATGGGTAGCTGTATTAATACAGTATGATGCAGCAGTCCTATATTACATTAAAGTTACTAGATTTACTGTGGTAAACATACTGCATTAGTGTATCCATATAATGAGCATTTTTATCATGATTTAAGATTCTGGAACATTAAAGCATTAAATCATAGGAAGGGTGGCTATTGCTCGAAGAAACACTTTGCTATATGCCCTCATTATCTACATACAGTGCAGAAAAATGTAATAGAGGGAATTGATGATTATCTATCTATCTATCTATCTATCTATCTATCTATCTATCTATCTATCTATC
>BHEV01035776.1:0-13741 GCA_004319985.1 Emydocephalus ijimae
ATCGTCTCTCTCGATGGTTTCCTGGAGGACCCTCAAACAACTCATCCCTACTATCCGGCGCCAAGACCTCCGTTTCCAAAGGCTTATCCTGAAAGACTCTCAAGGGAATCGGATTCCAGTCTTTGGATCCAGCCGAGTCCGGGTATCATTCAAGAACCGCACAGCGTACTTACCTCTGACTGTGATTGACAAAGATCGGCCTAGCCTACTAGGCCTCCAATGGTTTGCGCCACTTGGCATTGAAGTGGCAGGCATTAACCGAATCAGCGGCAGTGACNACTAGGCGAGTACAAGGGGAAAAACTAGGCGAGTTTACTCACGGAAAAACTAGGCGAGTACGAGTTTACTCACGGAAAAACTAGGCGAGTACAAGGGGACCCCGATATCGTTCAGTCTTAATCCAAAAATAGCTCCCATCCACCTTAAGCCTCATCGAGTTCCGTTCGCCTTAAAGCCGAAAATCGATGAACAGCTCGATAAGTTAATAGCTCAAGGGGTGCTAGAGCCAACCGATCACTCTCCCTGGGAGACCCCAATCGTAACACCAATTAAGCCGGATGGTTCAATTAAAATTTGTAGGGACTACCGGGCCACTCTGAACCACGCCCTACAGCAAAACGCATATCCGGTGCCGGTGGTGCAGCACCTCCTACATTCCCTGGAGGGCGGAAAAGTCTTCGCTAAACTAGACTTAGCTCAGGCATATCAGCAACTACCTGTTGATGAAAAGACGGCACAGGCACAGACGATTGTGACACACCGAGGTGCCTTTAAATGTACCCGGCTCCTGTTCGGCATCAATGTAGCCCCAGGGATCTTTCAGAGCCTTATGGAAAGGCTACTACAAGGGATTAAAGGCGTGGTCCCCTACTTTGATGATGTATTAATTGCTGCACCTACCACGAAAATCTTACGGGATCATATAAAATTAGTTTTACAGAAATTCCAAGATGCTGGTCTTAAAGTAAAAAAAGAATAAGTGTAAACTGTGTACAGATCGTGTCGAATTTTCAGGGTATTTAATTGACAGCCAGGGTATTCACCCTATCAACAGTAAATTAAGAGCAATAAAAAATGCTTCCAGACCTCGGAACAAGGCCGATCTCCAGGCGTTCCTAGGCCTTATCAACTTTTATAACGTATTTCTACCGCACAAAGCAACTGTCGCTGAACCTTTACATCGTTTACTGGATAAAAAAAGCAATTTGGGTATGGGGTCATAGAGAAGAACTGCCGTTCCGTAATATGAAAAAACTACTGACTTCTGACGCTGTACTCATGCAGTACAATGAGACTTTGCCGTTAAACATCACATGCAATGCTTCACCTTTTGGAGTTGGCGCCATTTTGAGCCATGTACTGCCTAATGGTAACGAAGCCCCTGTTGCATATTTTTCAAAGACGCTTTCAAAAACCGAGCGAAATAGCCAAATCAATAGCCAAATCGATAAAGAAGCCCTCGCGATTGTGTCTGCCGTTAAAAGATTTCACAAATACATATATGGCCGGGCTTTTACTATTGTGACTGACCACAAACCATTGCTGGGGATAATAGCCGGAGAAAAACCGACTCCCTACATATTATCCCCCAGGATGACTCGCTGGTCAGAATTCTTGGCTGTTTATAATTATCGGCTGCAATACCGCCCGGGAAAGCCATTCCCCACGCCGACGCATTGAGCCGAATACCGCTTCCAGAGATTCTCGATGACCCTGCGCCAACCGTAACCACGTTACAGATCGAGACACTCCACACACCGCCATTAACCACCCGAGATATCGTGAGAGAAACAAGACGCGACCCCACCTTAGCGCAAGTCCTAAGTTGGGTGAAATGCGGATGGCCATTGGACCAGATACCAGATGACTTCGCACCATTCAAAACTCGACAAACAGAGTTATTCTCTCAAAAGGGCTGTATCATCTGGGGTGATAGAGTCGTTATCCCAGAGCGACTCCAACAAGCAGTACTGAGAACCTTGCACGATGATCACCCCGGTATCGTGCGAATGAAAGCCCTTGCACGAAGCTACGCATGGTGGCCGGGCATCGACAAGCAAATTGAGACTTGGGTCAAAGCTTGTCANGCTCGAGATTCACCACATGATGAACACGACTACAGAAGCGGTCATCAAGAGATTGGAAAGACTGTTTGCAACCCACGGATTCCCAGACATTCTGGTATCCGACAACGGGCCCCAATTTACCGCGCTATCCTTCGAGCAATATCTGGCTGACCGCGGTATCCGACATGCGCTCACTTCACCTGTGCACCCAGCGACCAATGGCAGGGCTGAGCGCATGGTCCAATTTGTTAAGAAAACTTTGCAGAAATTAGAATACGACAACATCAATGAGAAAATCAACTGAATCCTTTTTCTACAGCATATCACACCTCACAGCGTCACCAACAAAACTCCCGCCGAACTGCTTATGGGACGGAAGCTCCGCTCCCACCTCGACCAGTTACACCCAGCTTATGAACTGGAAAAACCACTTGGATCCAGTGGCCGATGCCGTACCTTCCAGGTAGGCGATTTGGTGTATGCTAAAAACCTATCGGGCGATCCTCTGTGGGTAGAAGCGAGAGTAATCCAAGTAACCAGCCCAAGATCCTATCTTGTACAGTGCCCTGACAATAGATTATGGAAGCGCCATATCGATCAATTACGATCACGGCTCCAGTCAGGAACTTCTGAACTCCCTTGTGACCAAACTGAGGGGGGGGAGATACAGAAGAAGACGAATTTCAACTAGAGGAAAACCCATTTGAAGGGAACGATAGTGGAATAGAGACACAGGAACTGGAACCAGGGATGGGAGTAAGTCCACCTCAGGGAGTTGCCGAAGTTATTGGTGACAACGGAAATGTGAACTCTGAACCAGAGGCAACCCCTCCACCAAACAACGATCTACCTCAGCGAAATTGCAGCAAAATGCAAAACGCGCAGCGAAAATCAAACAGACTAATAAAGCAACCATCCTACCTTAAGGACTATGTGACCGCGCCCTGTAAACAGAAGCCGGGGGGAAGGGGTGTTGTGAATGCATAAAGGTTAAATAAAGTTATCTTGAGCTTGGAGCTAAGTGCAGGGTTCTGGCCCTGCACTTCTGATTGGCTGTTAATGGCAGGATCTGATTGGCCTGTTCAGGGGAATCTGATTGGCCATTAATGGAGCATTCGTATTGGTTAACGGAGCTAGCACTCCTGGGTTGTTATTGGTCAATAGTTATTGGGTTGCCTATATAAGGAAGGCTATCGCAGCCGTCCAGTTTGAGCTGTCACACCATGTAAATAAAGAGTTGAAGTTCACCGTTTCACCGGCTTGTCTCCATTCTTTCTGGCCCATGCTTCAAACTTAACACTACCAATCGCTCCCTAGCAGAACTTCTAATGGGCCACCATTTGAGGACCACCCTGGATAGACTCCATCCAAATTATGCCCCTGCCATGCCTTTGGGTTGCAATAGCCAGGCCAAAGATTTCACAGAGCATGACCAGGTCTATGCCAGGAACTAGGCAGGCCATCCCTTATGGCTACCTAGTCGAATTGTGGCAGTAACTGGCCCTAAATCATGTAGGGTCCAGTTACAGGACGGCTGCATTTGGTGCTGCCATATTGACCAACTAAGAGGGCATTGGAGTACTCCCACAGGTGGCCCTCCAGACAATTTTGTTGCGACGAGCCCAACATTGCCCAAAGTAAGCCCCCACAGACCTGTAGATGACAATGACCTACCCTGGCAGTTAACCACACCACACTCTGAGTTGCCGGAGGTTGAGGTTCCTGCGCTGCCATCACCAGAGACTCCACTCCTAGCAGTGGATCCTCATTCTTCAGCAGCCCAAGCAGAACTGAGAAGATCTGGCCATCTGTGCAGGTGCCCGACATACTTAAAGACTATGCATGCTCCATTATGGGAAAAAGGAGTATTGTGTTCTGAAGACTTTGCTGAGCCTGTTCCCACTCAGGTCCACATTTCCAGTGGGAACATGGACCACTCCTATTGGCTGATGCCATTTGACAGCTGACTATAAAAGGGAGCTGTCAAATGGCATCAGCTCTTGCCTGTCAGCCGGCTGCCCTGTTAGCTCGCAGCAGCCACGACAACCCTTTATTTTTAAATGAAGTTTTGGCTGAATGTTGCTCTGCGTTGCCTCCATTATTCCCACCACCTATTTCACACCATACTTAACTAACAAGCACCTATTTAATGCACAGGGAGGTCCTTTAAAAGTAATTTAGTAGTTGCCTATATAAAGCATTGCAAGTAACCCTTGCTTAATGAACCTAATTGAGACTGAAATATCTATTGCTAGGTGAAACATCAGAAACACCACTTAGCAGTAGCAGTTTTGGTAGTCCTGGTGCAGTTGTTAAGCCATGTCCTCACCCTAATCATAACCCTGCCCCATTATACTTATATCTGATTCAATTCCCTCCACCTGCCTATTTCCCTTTCCCCAATCTCTGTTCTGGCTGCCTGCATTCTGCCCTGCTCCCAATACCCTGAAATCTACTGCCCTTGCCACAGTTGCTTGTGGCCAGAAGCCTCCTGGTCAATGATCAGTCCAGCTACATATCAGCAACAATTGGAGGAATAAGATGTCAAAAGTCAGCTGGGGACAATTGGAGTTGTGCACTGCAAACTAGCAAGCCAGCAGAGCAGAGTGAGATGGTTAAGGTATAGCTAAGTGGGGGAAATCAAAATATATGCTACAATCATATATGAGGATTGGCTGCCAAGTCCTCAAGTTCTAATCATGATAAATGTGGGGTTACTTCAGCGGTCAGATGGACCAGATGTAAGTACCATACATCCAGCACTGTCATTACTTTGAATAGTCACTGAGTGGTCATTAAGTGAATGCCACCTGTATAATGTTTTTTTTCCCTCCATTTTAGTGCAGAATTCTGAAAGGAAAAGAAGATGGTGTCTCTGGAAGAGGTTTGAGTAAACTAAAGAAGACTGACTTGATTTTTATGCAGGGCAGTTTGTTGCTGAGGGAATTGACAAAATAAAACAAAGCCGTAGACCAGAAAAGTATGTCTATGTGTATTTCTGCTAACTGAACAAAATTGGATTTCTTTTTTGTTTCTTTATCTGCTCTCTATTCTTCAAAGCTTGAGAAACAGTAGGAAGGAAGGAGCCTGCTGTTTCAAGCAATAGTCCAGTGGTGCAGATGTTAAAGATGATGGATGGAGTCATGGAGAGGATGACAAATCTTTGCACCATGTTATATGCACACACAACACACCTTTCTATAGCAGTTTTAAATTATTGTAAAGAACTGTTTTTCACCAGGAAACTAGCTGCTATTGCTGACTACACTTTTGCTTTGTTAAGGCTGAAGCAAATGCCAAGCTTTAAAAAAAAAAACAAAAAACCCACCATTCAACCTGAAGCAGTAAAGTTGAATTACAAGAGGGGAAAAGGAAGTGAGGATGGGAAGGATAAACTAAAAGTTGTTTCTGGTTATTGAGCCAGGATTGTTTTGACCCCCCGAATGATTCTGATAAATTTACATTGCAAAAAAAGGAGTGAATAATCCTTGAGTTGCCTACCTCCTATTATCTTCTAGTACTAAATGAAAAAAAGTCCCTTGTAAAAATAATTCTATCTGGAGCTATATAACTATTGTCAATTTTATTGCCATTTTCAATTGATTTCTTTGTTGAAATGTACACTAAAACTCTTCCTTGTATTCTTAATCTGAAGTAATTTTGATTTCATCATAACATTGTTTCATAAAAGTATCTTCTACGTTTTTTTCTTAGTTATTCATGCCCTAGTCATCACACATTCACAGGGACTACCCTTGAATAATATTTGGAAGTTACATCTGGCAGAGAATGCAGTAGTGTGGACAGTTCCAGGAGCCCCATATAACACCACTGTTAAACAAATTGTACTGATTGTTGGGTTCAATTCAAGGTGTTGGTTATTTATCACTTTTAAAGCCTTTTATGGCATGAGTCCAGGCTAGCTGAGCAACCATCTCAACCCAATGGGATTGGCCTATTCCACTTTTTCTGGCAGAAAGGGCATGCTGTAGACCCATTTGGCTAAGGAATTTTAGCTGATGGAGCCCAGGAGAAAAACCTTTTCTGCCATGGCTCCCACCCTTTGGAATATCATGCCCTTGCAATGAGATCTGTTCCCACCCTCTTGGCCTTTCAAAAAGGTCTGAAAACCTGGTTCTACCAAATGGCTTGGAGACCAGACTGGGGAATCCATTTTAATTACCTTGCCATCCATTTCAACTACCAGATATTGAGCCCATTAATTGCAGCACTGTCACCAAAGATCCAAAACTTCTATTCAGAATAAGCATATAAGGCAGACCTGATTTTTTTCCCACTTCAAATCTCTACACCAGACCCAGCTTAACTAGTGTGAGGGGAGAAAATGAATAAATCCATTGTGTATTGTAAAGCTGTGACTCAAATCTCAAAACTATCAGTTGATACATTTCTACTGCAAAGGGAGAATTTGAAACATTGAACAATCACACGTTGTGCTCTGGGAAAATCTGGGAAAATATGTATGTGTTAGGAAGCATCTAACTTCCTGATGTCCCATATTTGGTGATGAATTGTATACTGAAATTCAATAGGTAGATTGTAAACCAAGCCATCCTCGGATGGGGCGGTAGGTTAGGGTATAAAATAGAATGCAAACTTTGCTCTGGGTTCCTCCCACCTGCCAGGGCAGGAACCCATTTCTGCAGAAATGCTACAATAAAGCTGTTTTCCTTGGATTAATATCGAATCTTTGGTGGTTTTTCGAGCCCCCACCTCACACTAGTTTAAAAAGTCTTAACCAGAAAATAAGGAAGCTGAATGAAAACGAAGTTGCTCATATAAAAGTCAACCACCCAATGAAGAAAGACATTTTTATGTAACTCCAAACACAAACTGTAGTTGCTGAATGTTCATGTATGAACATAAATTACTGCAGATATGCACACACATATATGGCTACAGAGGAAATTGAGACAATATTGTTTTTAAAACAACTTGCTCTAAATAATTTCCTTTTCCTTATTGCAAGAGACACAGTATAATAAAACTAGTAAAAGTGCAGAAAAAATATAAGGCATTTAAAGAATCAGGATACTACAAACTTGCATAAAATGTGTGATTTCTAAACGGCATGATATAATAGCCATTTTCAGATTGTCTCTGAATTGTTTTAAAATTGTTTCTTTTTATCAGAGCATCTAATTTCTGTGTTGTTCTACTATTTAAATAACTGCAGATTAGTATCATTAAATGTAAGCAAGGTTTTTTAAATAGAAACCTTGGACAGGTGATTTATCAATTTTAATGTAGTAAACTTACTTCTCTGTTAACTCTAAAAACAAAGTTGGTGATAAATTCACTGCACTATAAACTGAAAGAATTTGTGGTAATATGTCAAATGTTATTCAGTCTTGCTTCTTTTTAATGTATGGTAATTTGGACAAAATACTTTGAGATAGGACAAAACTAAATATGAAGTAATTGATAAGCGATGTTTCCCAGATACAAATGCCGCTAATTACAGGGTAAAACAAATATCTTTATTTCCCTAACAATTTGTCTACTAGACAAATTAGAAGCTGACAAGATTACCTAGCTTTATATCCTGTGAGAGTTCACACTGTCTCTAAGAGATAGGAGTAACTGAATTTGCAAAGCTTTATATGGAAATTACCAAGCACACAAAAGTAGTTCTCAAGCAGCATATCATTCTTTACACTATTTGCTTTAAAGCAGGAGTGCAGGGATGTCAAACTCATGTTGTCATGGGATTGTCATGTGACATATTTTGGCTTTTTCCCTTTGCTAAACAGTGCAGGCGTGGCCAGTGTGTGATGCATCTGGTTCGCGGGCCACGAGTTTGACACCCCTGCTTTAAAGCAGAGATGGTAAACTTGTCATTCCAGAGTCCTTTTTTACTGCTCTAAGAGAAGAAGAAAAAAATATTTCTCAAAAACCAGTGACTTCTTGCTGTGTTGAGAAGGGCAAAACTTATCTGCAAGGTTTTGGGCGATATGAATGTGCCTGTTCAAATCAGTATTGTTTCCTATTAACTGCCTGGAGAAGTCTCTGCAGTTTTCTTGGCAAGATTTTGGTAGTAGTTTACTTTTGCTTCTTCCCAAGGGTTGAGTAAATGAGCAGCCCAGAGTTGCCCAGCTGGCTTTCTGCTGAAGGGTGGCACTAGAAGTCACAGGCTCCCAGTTTCTAGCATGATGCCTTAATAACTATACAGTTTCCCAGTTTCTAGTATATTTGAAATTATTAATATTTTTCATATCTGACAGCAAAATGGATCAGAAATTAATTTCTGATCTCACATTGAAAAGGCAGCTATCCTTGAAAATATTAGAAAACCAAATTTAAAAAGGATAGCAATAGCTATAGCACTTAGACTTGTAGACCACTGCACAGTGCTTTACAGCCCTCTCTAAGTGGTTTACAGAATCAGCATATTGCCCTCAACAATCTGGGTCCTCATTTTACTGTCCTTGGAAGAAGAAAGATTGAATCAACCTTGAGGCAGTCAAACTCCTGGCAGTGAGCAGTAAATTAGTCTGAAGTACTGCATTCTAACCACTATGTCACCACAGATCATGAAACCATTTCTTCCCTCAGTGTGTATCTTTGCCAAGAGTATCAATAAATGAACCAATCCTATTTTATTATCTACTAAGGACAAAAGATGATGTTTAAGGGAATACTATTCCTACATACAACAGCTGTATAAAATATATTACAAATGCAATGTGATAAACTTTTATTAGCAGTATACAGACAACAAAAAAATAAGTTTGAAATGTAATGATACATGTGGAAGTACCATGTTTACTATTTACATCTAATATTGTTGTATGAGGACTTAATGAAAAATATTTCCACCTCCATATTTTTAGTTCAAATAGGGATATTTTAATAAATAACTGAAACAAGAAAATTCTAGAAAACAGCATTTTTGTTACCTGAATTTACTTTTCCATATAATCCATATAATCATCACCATTCATTACAAACTTCTGCCAGCAACGAACAAACTTCTATTGTCTTAAAGCCATCACCAAAGAGCTCTTTACTTAGTCTCTTCAACAAAGAAAAAAAATGCTCTACAGATTTCACCATACTTGTGATCTTTTTTTTTCCCCAGCACACCTGCTGGGAACAAATCATAGAGGATTCTGCCAAATGTAGATTAATAGTAACAAGAAGCTTGCCAGCAATAATGGGAATGCAGAGAGCCAAATATGACTGTCAGTTCCACCAGACTAGATAATCCATCTCATCTACTTACCTAAATCCCTGAAATATCAATTTCTAGAAAAGTGGAATAAGTTACTTATACAAGAAAATTTGAAGCAGCCTTATATACCCCTAAACCATACTTTACTTTTACAGGACAGATATACAATTAGAAATCTATTTCCATTTTCAGATATTTTTTTTTGGGGGGGGGGGATAACTAGGGAAATGTAGGGAGTTAAATATGCATGATGCCTCATTAATATTGATGTACATTGTATACATGAGTGGAGTCTGATGTCAGACTCCACTCATTGGTCCAGCCACTGGTGGAACAAATAAAGCGCTGTCAGTGACTGAAGTGTTGGACAGCGCTGGCTATAAAAGCCTGTGCCTGTTGCGGCTTGCCACTTTTCTTTCCGGATTTAAAATAAAGAGTTTTCCTGCAACCTACTGTCCTGCCTCTTCACGCACTGGTGATTTTACACTGGTGATGAAGGTGGGATACTGAGGAGAGAACAAAGGGCAACCTCATGGCCATTTTAGCTGACCATCGCTTGGACAAAGACTACATCCAATACAACCAGCTACCAGGATGGCCCATAACCCAATGTCCATATCTTTTGATCCAGCAAAGGAGAAATGGTCATCCTACATGGGCCGATTTAAATTACATTTAGAGGTAAATAGATTCCAAACAGCATCTGATGTGAAGAAGAGAGCCCTCTTCATAACCTACTGTGACTCTGAACTATATGAACTGGCTGAAGCCCTCATTGCAGATGAACTTGAGAATGTCTCCTGGGACGAGCTGCAATGAACCCTCAAAGGGCATTTTGATCTGACCCCTTCTTACCTCGCCAACCAACATGACTTTTATATGACGAGCCAACGAGAAGGGGACAGCTCTAAGGAGATTATTCAAGAATTGCAAATTCAATGATGCTGGTTAGTCCTCAGGCTAATTGATGCTCCAAAAGTGACTATTAGACCAAGAAGAAGTTTCTTTTAAAGATGCCCTCGAAGAAGTTCATGCCACAGAGACTTCAGACAGCTCAGCCACCCAGATAAAAGGAAGCAGAAAAATGCATGCAATACAAGCTGAGCGCTGGACATACAGAGAGACCTTAGAGTTGGAGAGCAGTGAAGAGGAAGACCTACACAGCATGAGACCCAGCAAACCAAGAGGATGCCAAGGATCCAAGTTGTGTGGAGGATGTGGGGGAAATCACCCCCGATTTACATTTCCACTTCAAGGAAATGATCTGCAGGTGATGCAATTAGAAGGGCCACATTGCAGAGGTATGTAGAGCCAGCCAACCAATGAGCAGAAAATCTAGAAAGGCCTATTCACCCACCAGGAAATATAATCAACCAAAGAGTGGCTGAAAAAACCCAGGCACAAAATTCAAAAAGAGAGATGGCGCCAGGGAAGAAACCCACTACACTATTGTGGGGTATCCACAAACCCAGGTAAGGCACACAGATGCCTACAAGACTAATAAAATCATGACAAATGTAAGAATTGATGGAAACCTGTGCAAAATGGAGGTGGATTCTGGATCTTACACCTCCAGGATTTCCTGGGCCACTCTAAAGAAGATCAACCCCAGCGTTATTACAAGCAACAGAAACAGCAAAAGATCCATCCTAAAGGATTATCAGGGATGCATGATTCCAGTGCTAGGGAGGAAAACCTGCAGCATAGAATACAGACATTTTCAAGGACTTCTACAATTGACCATAGTGGACTGGGATCTGCCAAGCCTTTTTGGAAGGGAATGGTTCCAGCCCCTGCAGATCAGCCTCACCAACATCCATGCCACCATGACAGTGCAGCCAACCAGGGGAGACAACCTGGACACCTTGGAAAAGGAATTCTGCGAAGTCTACAGCGATAAATTGGGCAAGTATACAGGGACCCCAATAACTTTTAACCTAGAACCCAACATAGCCCCTTTCTGACTGAAGTCTTGAAGCATCCCATTTGCTTTGTGGCCCAAGGTGGAAAGGAGCAGCTAGACAAGCTGGTTGCTCAAGGGGTCCTTGAGCCAGTCGACCAAGCAAAGTGGGAGACACCAATAGTGACCCCAGTTAAGCTAGAGGGGTTGGTCAGAATCTGTGCAGATTACAAGAGCACTCTGAACCACCCATTGCAGCAGAGTGCATGTCCTGTGCTGGTAGTTCAGCACCTTTTACATTCCCTGGGGCATGGGAAAATCTTTGTTAAATTGGATTTGGCCCAAGCTTATCAGCAGTTGCCAGTTGGCAAGGCAACAGCAGAAGCACAGACTATTATGACCCACAAGGGTGCATTTAAGTGCAACAGGCTCCAACTTGGGGTTGGTGTAGCCCCAGGGCTATTCCAAAGTATAATGAAAAGATTATTACACAACCTTCCAGTGGTTGTCCCATACTTTGATGATGCCGGTGCCAGTGATTATTTCCACTGACAATCGGACCCAACTAATGCAGAGATTGAGAGCTGTATTGGGGCGATTCCAGGAAGCAGGTCTTAAATTAAAAAGGAGCAAATGCTACATTGCAGTGCTCCAAGTGGAGTTCCTAGGATTCCTGATAGACAGGTCAGGCATTTGGCCCACAAGTGGCAAGCTTAGAGCAATAAAAGAAGCCCCAATGCCACAAAACAAAACAGAACTGCAAATCTTTCTGGTCTATTAATTTTTTACAATATATTTCTGCCACAGAAAGCAACAATAGCAGAGCCATTCCACAGACTATTCAACAAAAAAATGATCTGGACATGGGGGCCCCACGAAGAATCCACTTTTAACAGAATAAAAAACATCCTGACATCTGAAAGCGTGCTCATCCAATATAGTGAGACACTTCCATTATCATTGACCTCTGATGTATCCCCGTATTGCATCAGCGCAGTCTTAAGACACAAATTACCCAATGGGAAAGAAGCCCCAATCAGTTACTACTCAAAGACAGTCTCAAAACTAGAAAGGAATTACAGCCAGATCTATAAGGAGGCTCTAGCTACCGTAGCCAGAGTAAAATGCTTTCACGAGTACCTATATGGGAGATCACTTGAACTAATAACCAATTACAATCCACTAATGGATATTCTCACAGGGGACAAGCCTACACTAAACATCCTCTCCCTGAGAATGCTAAGATGGACCATTTTCCTTGCGGCATATAACTAAACTAATCCACAAGCCAGAAAGACAATAACACATGCAGATGCCCTCAGCCAATGCCCCCTGCCAGACCACATTGATCACCTGGTACCTTCTATTTCTGTGTTGCTAGTCGAGAATCTCGAGCCCAGCCTACTACTAACATCAGCCGAGATTGTGAGACTAACGGCAAAAGATAGGACTTTGCTGTGAGTTTTGAATTAGGTGTGGAGGGGATGGCTGGAATCAATGGGGCGGAGATGACTTTGTTCCATTTAAAAATAGACAAATAGAATTTATTGGGGGCAAAGGGTTGCCTACTATGGAAGGAGAGAGTGATCATACACCAACAACTAAAGCCAAAGGTATTGAGACTACTGCAAAAGGGCTACCTGGACATCATACACATGAAGGTCCTGGCCAAGAGTTATGTATGGTGGCTGGGACTAGATAAGGAAATAGAAACATGGGTCACCACATGGCCACCCTGCCAGGAGTCCTGACCAGCCCGACCCTCAGAACCCCCTCTTAAGTGGGAGATGCCCACAGCCCATGGGCCTGGGTATACATAGATTTGGGGGGGGCATGCCAAGGAAAGACCTTCCTAGTAATGGTAGATGCCTACTCAAAGTGGTTGGACGTAGTGCTAATGAAATCCACAACAACTGAGGCCACCATAAGGGCTCTGAGAAAGCTATTCACTACCCATGGGTTATCCAATGTGCTAGTGTCCGATAATGGGCCACAGTTCACAGCACAACATTTTGAGGGTTTCCTAGCAAGTTTAGGGGTCTGCCATGCCTGGTTCAGTGCCAGAACACCTGGCCACAAATGGGCAAGCAGAGAGGATGATAAAAACCACTAAAGAAATCCTTGGAGAAGGCGGAGCTTCGTCACTGCGATACAGCCGCGATCTTGGGGCTCTGAGATCGCAGCTGATATCTTCGCCCCTGGTCGGTCCAAACGGACCTAAACCGTCTCGTAGTGACGGTGATAGTAAGGGGCGCGTTCTGTAGATTCCGGGGACATCGCAAGTCCCTGGTCGATCCAGAAGAAGCCCCTTTACCATCGGCGGAGAGGCAGCCATTAAGCTGCTGAAGTTGGGACAGCTCCGGAAGGAAGAGACAGAAAGAGAAAGTGTATCGGCTGGTGAGGATTTTTTTTTTTTTTTTGGCTTTGGACTTAAGAACACTCTAATATAAGAAGAAATCTGTAAATTTAGTGACAAAATTTGATCTAGCAGCGATCTTCTTTAAGTAATGTCAAAGTGAGGCTTGGCTTTTTATTTTTACTTTTTTTTTTCTTTACGGAACTTCTATCGCGATTTACTTA
>BHEV01035778.1:0-18865 GCA_004319985.1 Emydocephalus ijimae
CGATCCATATAGGAATCCCAATCTTCTTGATTTGGATCGAACGGAGCGGGTGGTACGATGCCGCCGGACATGGTTTCCGTTTTTGGCGCCGTCTTTCACGTGCTCGGTACTTGCTTCTCGGTACTTGCTTCTTCAGATAGGCATGAATTAGGAAGGACCAGAGAGTTGATCCGTGCAACACCCACAACAAAGAGCTGTAGGTTTTTATCCCACTCCTGCCACCACCACTAAACAAAACCATGCCTGAAAGAAGGACAAGATCTCTACAGAACAGTACCCCTCTCCCAACCCCTGGAGATGGCCAGAAGGATAGCACAATCAATCAATACTACAAAGCTGAATACTATGCCTTAGGACCATGTTTGAATCAAAAGGTTGCTTCTTCCTAGAAGCAAATTTATCCAAATAAACAATCTATTCTCTTTATTTATTTATTTTTTTGCAAAAGGAGCCAACCAGATTAATAGTGTTCAGCAGTGCACCATGCCTTTCTGCAAAGGAAAAGCCAAACCTGAGGTCAGAATTGATAGAATGAAATGCATAGAGAGCTAGCATCCCCCTTTTCATTAGCTTTTGGAAAACACTGCCTTAAAAACCTCATCCTCTTAACATCCTTCTATCTATAATCAAGAAACCGTGTTTGGTGTGTGACACATTCAGGCGTCCAGTGCTTTCCTCTAAATTTAAAATAGTCCAAGCATTTTTTCTGTAGACTAGCTCTCATACAAATTCTGTGTGAGAAGGGTGAAGCCGCTGTTTTGCCATGCTTATTAGATCTTGCTTAACCGGATTCCACTTTTCTTCTTTAAAAGCAGCTGGGTTTTCTTAAACGTTCCATGATAGTAGCTGAGAAAATTGAATTTGCAGCTGTGAATGGCATTTGGAAGTTTCTAAACAACCGCTTCTGGAAAATAAACCAGAACAGGCAATAAGAATGTCTTTTGAAGTCTTCCAATGGGAATAATTACAGATAACCCTTGGTTGTCCTAAACTTTTGACTTCAGAACTGGATAAAGAAAATTTCATGGCTGTTCCTCCTTTCCCCCCCCCACCCCATTAACTTTTGGGGATCCAAAACAATTTAAAGATTAGAGCCAGTAGAAATTGTCTGTCTTTTTTTGAATGAGTTTAGAAATGGGTAGGCAAGAAAGAAAATTGCTTTTATTACTTTTTTTTTTAATCCATTCTGACACATCCTTTGTCTTTTTGACTTTCTCCAAAACACAGGGGCTATAGGCCACTGCGGGTTAGCTCAGGAATGTCTTCCAGCTACAAAATACCAAACAGAAAGAAAAGCAGTTGAATTTTAAAGGAAGTTGCAACAACTAAGCACAAGATTAAAACTCTGAATGAATGGTATTTGATAAGGAATTGCTAGCACAATCCGTTGGTCACTGAAAGGTCATTCCAAGAGTGGCAGGGTTTTCCCTGTGTTTTTCTCTCTCTGCACACAAATGTCTCTTCACAGTCTTCACTATCCTGCCCTTCCCTTCCATTGCTGCTCTGATGGCTGAAAGGAGAAAGGTGGGGGGGGGTTGTTTGTTTTCTTTTGTGTTTTGCAGTCCTGGATCCTGCAATCCAACACAAACATACTTCAAGAGGAGGAATAGAAGGGGGGAGGGCGAAATCAGAGTAGGCATAATGTAGGAGATGACCAGGCTGAGACTGAGGGCGTGGTAAAACATATCATCAGTTTGGAGTCACTACGCCCCCAGAAGAGACCTAAGTCTATTGACTGTTATCTGGTGCCAATTTGACTTCACCATTCAGATTCTTGCAGCATGGAATAAACTCATAATGTTTTTGAATTCTATTCTGGATCCTGGTTTCGTGCACCTGATACATATCTCAGGAGCTGCCATGAAGAAGAGGGAATCAAACTGTTCCCCAAAGCACCTGGGAGCAGAACAAGAAGCAACAAATGTGTTCTGTACGGTGATGGACATACTTGTAAACGCTGCGTAGCGATTGGTCAAGCGCACGGCGATCTGATTGGTCGAGCGAGCCGCACTGATTGGCCCGCCGCGAATCCCCCGCGATTGGTGGAAACTAATCGCAGGAGATTCAAAGTGGTGCCATTGGCCGCGGCCGCCGCGGCCACAGAATAAAAGCTGCTGTTTTTCCCTTGAAGCCCCAGCCGATCTCGGGACCAAATAAAGAGCTGAAACTGAGTCACTGGCTCCGAGTCTCCTTTCCCACGAAGGACACGACACTGGTGACGAAGGTGGGATCTCAAGACTAATCCCCATCAAGCACGTGTCCTGAGGAAGCGAGACCGACAAGATGGCCAGCATCGCACCGCCCGCACCTTTTAAACCCGCGACCGAGGATTGGGAATCGTACACAGACCAATTCCTAATGTTCCTCGAAAGTAGCAACTTAAAGGATGCAACTGGGCAGAAGAAAAGAGCCATCTTTTTAACTCACTGCGGGCCCACACTGTTCAAGATGGCAAAAGCTCTCGCAAAACCCGAGGACGTGAAGGCGATGGACTGGACCGATCTCGAGCCGTTGCTCCGAAACTACTATGCCCCCGCCGTGCCCACCCTCATCAGGCGGCATGATTTCTGCCGGCGGGACCAGAGATCGGGTGAGAGCATCAGCGACTTTGTGGCTGATCTATGGAGCCTCGGGGGCATGTGCGGGTTCACGGACATGGACAAGGCTCTGTGAGACCGTGTCATCCTCGGGCTCAGAGACCCAGTCCTGCAAAGCCGACTGATAGCAAAAGGCGACATCACCCTCGCCGACGCCCTCACCGAGGCCATCGCAGCCGAAGCAACCCAGAAATCAGCAGCTCAAATGCGGAGACCAGACCGCACCGCAACCACCGAGATGGGCACGGTGACCGAGGCACACCCTGAAGCAAGCCGCCGAGAGACCACCGCCCACCATGGCGACTTCAACTCCGCCTCCGATACCACGGACAAGGAAGAGGACATCCATCGACTCCAGATGGGATGAGACCGGCGCAACCAGCAGATCGTAAGTCGGGACCCCAATGTGCCGGGTGTGGAGGAGACCACCTTCGATCGGAGTGCCGGTTTTTCGATGCGATCTGCCGACACTGTGATAAAAGAGGCCACATCGCCTGAGTCTGCCGACTTAAGAAAGCCTACAGTCCTCGACGGCGAGATCACAGCAACCAGAGACGAGAAGGTACCCCCCCAGGCCCAGAGACCGCCAAGCCGAAAATCGCTGGAACCGAGACGGACGGGGCCGACGGAATGGCGAGAACCGACAGAGAGAGGAAACCCACCAGACGGTCGTCATCGGCCACTCATCCAGCGCAGACGCCCAAAAGGTATACGTGGAAGTGGGCATCGAGGGCGAACCATGCAAGATGGAGGTGGACTCCGGGTCCTACCTCTCCATGGTTGCATGGCGGTAAATCAAGCGTTTGGTGCCCGCGATCCATGAAAGGGGACTGGAAACCCAGAAATTAATCCTTAAAGACTACCAGGGGAATTGCATCCCAATAGTCGGAACAGGACATTTCGAAGTAACCTTCAAAGGGCGCACAGCAAGGCTTCCCCTGACGATCTTGGACTGAGACCGCCCCAGCCTTTTGGGACTACAGTGGTTCGCGCCACTCGGGATCGAAGTTACGGGCATCGACCACGTCGCAGATACCGACTGGGAAGAGCAACTCGCAAGGGACTTCCAGGAAGTGTTCGATGGCAACCTAGGCAAGTACCGAGGGCCCCCTATTTCCTTCAGCCTAGACCCCAGCGTTCCCCCGATACGCCTAAAACCACGGCGGGTACCTTTTGCACTCCGGCCCAAGATCGATGAGCAAATAGACAAGCTCATCAAACAAGGGGTCCTACAACCAATCGATCACACCCGGTGGGAGACCCCCATAGTCACCCCAGGCAAGCCCGATGGGTCGGTGAGAATCTGTGGGGACTATAAGGCCACCCTAAATTGCGCCTTACAACAAAGCGCCTACCCCGTTCCAGTAGTGCAGCACCTCCTACACTCACTGGGGGGAGGCAAGATTTTTGCGAAGCTCAATCTGGCGCAAGCCTATCAACAGCTGCCGGTCAATGCAGAAACCGCAGAGGCGCAGACCGTAGTAACCCACCGGGGAGTGTTTCCCTGTAAGAGACTCCAGTTTGGAGTCAGCGTGGCCCCGGGAATTTTCCAGAGCCTCGTGGAGAGACTCTTGCAAGGAATTAAGGGGGTGGTGCCCTACTTCGACGACGTACTGGTGTCAGCAGCCAACCAACAAGAACTAGAGGGTCGTCTAAGGGAGGTACTAACCAAATTCAAGGAGGCTGGGCTAAAGGTGAAAAAAGAGCGGGTCGAGTTCCTAGGATACCTCCTAGACCGACACGGCATCCACCCGACCGGAAAAAAAAAATCAGAGCCATTAAAGAAGCCCCCACGCCGAAGAATAAAACAGAACTACAGGCATTTCTAGGACTGCTTAACTTTTATAATGTGTTCCTGCCCCAAAAGGCGACCGCGGCGGAGCCTTTGCATAGGCTTTTGGACAAGGCGGCCACGTGGACTTGGGGGAAATGCGAGGAAGCCGCCTTCAACAAAACCAAGGACCTGCTCACCTCGGATGCCGTCCTCATCCAATACAACGAGACCCTACCATTAGCCGTCACATGCGACGCATCACCTTTCGGCATTGGCGCCTTCCTCAGCCATACTCTCCCCGACAGAAAAGAAGCACCCATTGCCTTCTTTTCAAGGACCCTCACCAAACCGGAGAGAAACGACAGTCAGCTGGACAAAGAGGCCCTGGCTATTGTCACCGCAGTGAAGAGGTTCCACGAGTACCTCTACGGCTGGACGTTCACCATCATCACCGACCACAAGCTGCTGCTGGGAATCCTGGCAGGGAACAGGGCCACCCTGAACATTCTATCTCCTAGAATGACAAGGTGGTCCGAATTCCTTGCCGCCTACAGCTACCGGCTCACACACCGATCCGGTAAGACGATCACCCACGCAGACGCCCTGAGCCACACGCTGCTACCGGACCTAGACACCGACCCAGCACCCACGATGGCCACCCTTAGCATCGAGACTCTACCCGATCTACCCATAACCGCGTCAGACATTGCCCGCGAAACTAATAAAGACAAGCGTCTCGCGCGGGTGTTACATTGGGTAGAGAAAGGGTGGCCAGAAAAAGACAACGACGAATCATTCAGGACATTTCAGAATCGGCAAACAGAACTGTCGTTACAAAAAGGTTGTGTACTTTGGGGGGATAGGGTTGTTATTCTGGAAAAATTACAAAGGAAGGTGTTGGAGTTATTACACGAGGGGCACCCGGGCATAGTTAGAACAAAAGCCCTGGCCAGGAGTTATGCCTGGTGGCCAGGGATGGACAAACAGATCGAGACTTGGGTGGCAGCATGCAAACGTTGCCAAGAAACCAGGCCGAGCCCTCCCGCCGCACCAATCCTGGAATGGGAAAACCCCAGGGGACCATGGTCCAGGATTCACATAGATTTTGCCAGGCCCACTAAGGGACACATATTCCTTATCACGGTAGATGCTTACTCCAGTTGGTTGGAGGTAAGCAACATGAAAACCACCACCACGGACAGAGGCCGTGACCAAGGAACTCAGCAAGCTGTTCGCAACCCACGGCCTCCCAGATGTCATCGTGTCGGACAACGGGCCCCAATTTACCTCGCTGGAATTCGAAAAATTCCTAGTGGAACGGGGAATACAGCACGCACTGACAGTGCCAGCACATCCGGCGGCGAATGGGAGGGCGGAACAAATGGTTCAATTTACAAAACAACAAACAATCCAAAAAAACAATCCAAAAAATTGAACACGGGGAAATCCAAGAAAAAGTAAACAAAATGCTTTTTATACAACACATAACCCCGAACATGACAAACAACAAAAGCCCGGCAGAAATATTAATGGGGAGGAAATTAAGGTCCCCACTCGACAGGCTGCACCCCACATACAACCCAGAAAAACCCCCAAACTCCTCAAGCAAACACCGAACATTTACACCAGGCGACGCAGTCTACACGAAGAAACTTACCGGGGATCCACTTTGGGTGCCAGCAACCATAACCCAAGTGACAGGCCCCCGCTCATACCGGCTGCAAACAACCGACGGACAAGCATGGAAACGACACATAGATCAATTAAGATCGAGAACAACCATGGGAAACACAACCGACAAGCAAACAGACACAGACAGACACCCAGAGAGAGAAGGGAACCCACATAACACAAACCAAGAGGGGAGGGAAGACCCCGGGAACCAACCACCAACAGAAAGAAACCAGCAATACTCACCGACAAGCAGCCAGCTCGAAGCCTCACCAGGGAGAAGCAGCCAGGCCAGCTCAACTAGCCCAGAAATACCAGGCAGGAGCGGCAACAACCGCAGCTCAACCAGCCCAGGTAGACCGGGAGGGAGCTGCAACAAAAGGCCTGGCGAAACCTTCCAGTTGGTCCCATTGACGAGGCAGAGAGCTACACAGAACCCGACCGAACCAGCCGGGAACTAAGCACCAACTAACCTGCGCAGGTCAAGTAGGCAAGTACGAAGCCCCGTCTACTTATGGGACTATGTTACGTAGGACCAGACCAAGAGGGGAGGGGTGTTCTGTACGGTCATTAACATACTTGTAAACGCCACGTAGCGATTGGTCAAGCGCACGGCGATCTGATTGGTCAAGCAAGCTGCACTGATTGGCCCACCGCGAATCCCCCGCGATTGGTGGAAACTAATCGCGGGAGATTCAAAGTGGTGGCATTGGCCGCGGCCGCCGCGGCCACAGAATAAAAGCTGCTGTTTTTCCCTTGAAGCCCGAGCCGATCTCGGGACCAAATAAAGAGCTGAAACTGAGTCACTGGCTCCGAGTTTCCTTTCCTGCGACGGACACGACAAAATGGAAACTAATAAAAGAGAGAAGCAACCTAGAACTAAGGAGACATTTCCTGACAGAACAATTAATCAGTGGAACAACTTGCCTCCAGAAGTTGTGAATGCTCCAACACTGGAAGTTTTAAGAAGAGATTGGAAAACTACTTGTCTGAAGTGGTGCAGGGTTTACTGCCTAGGCAGGGGGTTGGACTAGAAGACCTCTAAAGTCCCTTCCAATTCTGTTATTCTATTCTATTCCAGCAGATAAGACAGTAAACTAAAGTAGGCATTATTTTATCTTCTCTATTGAGATACAAACTCAAATTTACCGTATTAAATGAGCACAAATTCTCATAACTAATTATATGCTTTTCTAATAAGATTCAGTTCAAAAGATGCAATTCAGATGCAATTCAGATTTTTAACTCTGCCTATAAAATTGTACACAGTATTCCACCAGGAAGTACACTACATCTGCCAAATTATTGGAAGTTTTCCCATGTAAATTAGCATTTTTGGAAGTATGGAAAATTTTGTATATAGTAAAATTACTGCTCCTAAAACCCTAAATTTACTCTTTATTAAAACAAGCATTCCACTTGGTGTAATGGAGATGTTCCTTAGCATAGTTGTGTCCTCTGACTTTGCTTGGCCTTGGAAACTGAGCAGGAATCTGGTTAGAACTAGATGGAGGCCCTCTGGGGAACACCTGTACAGTAAGTGAAAAAAGACCTTGAAAGATGGACGAAGAAATGCTGCCTAGAGAATGATCAGAGAGAGGGCATAGCCCACAGCTGCAAAACGAGTGGATCAAGGCACTCAAAAGAGACCATTCCTAGCTTCTCAGACTATAAAGGAGACTGCAAGATATGTGCACTTGCAGAAACATTGCAAGATTCTGTTAATGTAGAATTAGCTCATCTGCTCGTTTTCCCTGTCTGTTCCTACCTGGGAAGGCTGACAATACTAGAGCTGTCTTCCTTGGACAAGGGCTTCCATTCAAGTTCCTTTCCATCAAGTTGTAACAATAAATCCAAACACATCCCAGGAGACAGTGGTGGGAAATCATTTCCATACTATTGTCAAGCAAACTGTATAGTTGAGTTTGAGTTCAATTTGTTCTCTTCATCTTCATGGGGATGCAGTTGGATGAAGGTAATATTATCAATCAATTCTCAAGTTCTGAGAATCTGCACAACAAATCTGGACTGTTGGATGACGAGGATGATGATACAAAGTTGAGTAATGAAACCTCTGCAAACAAACAGTCCAGAAAGCATCAAGGACACCACACTTTTACCCCGAGCTCAGAGGTGGGATTCTACCGGTTCTCACCAGTTCGACACAAAACTGGTTGTTAACGTCACCAGTAGGTCTAAGAACTGGTAAAACCAATCCTTGGCTGGCCCCACCCCTCTCGAATGCAGACTCCCCGGCCGACCGCCATTACCTCGTCCACCCAGTGGCCACCATCTTGGCTAGGCCAGCGCCACAATAAATAAGGATCTCAAGAGATATGAAGTCTAATTATGATATAGTATTTTACTGGAGTATTCTAAATCTATTCAATATCTACATATATATTCCCATTTTCTTTCATTCCTTTATCAAGTTAATGTCACTTAGATAAAGAAATATAACTGGATGATAATACTGTATATTAAACAACCTTAGAAATCCAAGAACCTTTTCTGTCTGTCGCTACAATTTAATTATCTAGCAGTGATTCTCATTTAACCGAAATAATCTAATCCAGCCTTTACCCCACAATTACTCTTCAGATATGAAATTAGAAATTTCAGCTCCTAATATCCCTAATCATTAGGAACACAGTCATAATACATCTGAAGAATGCTAGGGGTTCAAACTCGTCTTAAGTTTTACTGTCTCTTTTTGAATCTTCCCTGTTAAGATAGTTGATGCTAACAGACCTTAAATCATAGACCAGACTAAATGAAAAAGCCACAATGGGATGGACTGGCACGATATGCCAATTCACAAACAATGGTTTAAAAATCTAATTGGCTGTCTTAACATACCAGTAACAAAAAGGTCAAAATCAAAGTATCACTACAATGTATCAATACAAAGGTAGTCCTTCACATACGACCATGATTTAGCCAGGCAATTACAGTTATAAGTCATGAGAGTTGTAAAGCAGGACATCATGTAAGCAACCCTTTTTTTATGCCTGTTATATCATTATGAGACACTGTAAATGGCCATAAATGCAGGCTGTTTGCCGAGCACCCAAAATACACTCAACCTAACTGGGGAGAGGGAGCATTGGAATTTCAGAACCATAAGTAGCTTTTGGAAGGTCCACTGTAACTTTGAACAGTGGCTAAAAGACCAGTCATAAATTGAGAACGACCTTTAACTTCTACCTAACAGGATTTTTATGCAAATCCTGAAGAAGCAGCAAGATTTTAAGGCAAGATTGCAAAGATGTTTAGCCTATTCCTAAATAGAAAAGTTAATCACATTTATTTTGGGGTCACTGATGTCTACAGCACCGAAACTAGGAAACTGTCATATTCTAAATAAATACTTTCACAGAATGCTAGATTAAAATGGGAAACAGTCCAAGAGCTGGATCCCAGAATCACTATACATAGAACCAGTTTTGAAGTTGCCCCAAAGACTGAGATATGGAATGTTGTTAATGCTAGTAATTCAGCAATTCTTCATTCATACACTGAGAAGGATACACGCCCTCCATGTTGCTGGGAAACAATTGTCACTTTGGCACCAGACAAATGAGAGTCTTTAATCTGTTCCCTTGTCTGTTGGGCTGAAATCTGAGCACAGCATAAACTGCGGTGCTCACAAATTGCCTGTAATTAAAGATGATCAATGAATGCTTCACTTCCACTCCATTTACTGCTAAACTCAACAGAGTTCTAAGACGGAAAGAGAGGCAGGAAGGAAAGTATCACTCTTCTTGGATCAACTGAACTGAGTCACCAAGAGTTCCCATGGTCCATACCGCACCCCACATTAAACGGCAGGAAGGCTGATTTAAAAGATGTCCCCCAATCTGACATCAGATTGCTTCTGAACAAATGTGGAGATACTATACCTTTAAACCATTTGGAACATGGAAAGAATTAATGTTAACATTTCCACATGAGAATTCTTGCTTTTTATGTTCCTTTTCAAGTTTCTGGTCCATTTAAGTAGCACACCTAGACAATCTTGGCCTATCTCAAAAAGCTAAACAGGATCACGCTTGGTTACTACTTGGATGAAGAACCACTAGGAAATAACAAAGCTGTAGACAAGATTGAGAAGTTAAAGAACATCTTGAAAGAGGACAATAATGAACAATTTTCATATTCTTGCAAAGAACTGTACAATTGTTTCTGCCATCAAAACAGATATAGGCATATGCAAGAAGCAAGGTGGTCAAGTAAATGAAACATCTGTTTACTTTATGACATTACAATGCATCTTATGAAGTTGTGTGTGACACTGCAACCCAAGTATGAATGGACTGAGCACACAGGATATCACAGAAAACATTTTAAGGTCCTCCTATTTACCATTGGATCACTATTGTCAACTTGGTACCTTCTGGATGCCTTGAACTTCATCTTCCATGTCCCCTAGCCTGCATGACCAAAATTGTAGCTGAGAATTATGCTTATAGAAACAGACCAAGAGGATATCAAGTTGGGAAAGGAGCTATAAATAAAATCAACTTTGATTTGAGCTTAACTCCTTTAACATATGCCACTATCTTACAAAAAATATTGAGCTATTGCCATTTTCCAGGATGCTACTCTACCCACGGCCCTGGACCAGTCTTTTCAAAATTAAATGGCTTAGTAATCTAATTCAGTGACCCAGTAAACCATTGCTTAACAACAGCTTGAATAAATGAATAAATAAATTGCAAAGCCGTAAGCAGTGGGCATATAAGCCTCAGTGGATGGATGGATTCACAAACATAGTAAATCTAAAATGAACAAAACTCAATATAACTTAGCTTGCTGCGTGATCCAAGCCACTTCTTATGTTCCTGCTTATTACTTGGACTATGATGATTTTGGCTGAACCAGATTCTATATTTTATGCCAAGTGCCTAAGGTAACATCATGGTTTATTCATACATTTTTCTTACTGCAAGCTTTATTGGTAGGAGTGACACGGTAAAATTAGGTTACAAGCATTTTTGGACAGAATGTTCTTCTTGTGGTTGACTGAATGGAGCAGTCTTCCCTAAACTGGTGCCATGGTGGCTATGGATTCCAAATGTTTATGTTTAACCCTTTCTAATGGTGACAGTTTGGATAAGGCTAAGGAGGGTTAAATTGTTAGCATATTGCTGGAAAGGTGTAGTTTATAAAATTACAAATGTCTACAGATCAAATATAGAAAAGAAAGGACATAACAGTAACCACTAGCACCAAAACTCAAGTCAGAGAAGAATTGGAGGTGTTTAATTAGAGATTGGACAGCCATTGATCTGAAATGGTATAGGGCAGTGGTAGCTAATCTTTTTGGGCTCCTGTGCCCAAAATTGTGCACTCATTAGCGCATGCACACTCACATTCATTCCAGCACCCAGAATGCAATGCACGCACCTCACACACATCCTGAGCATGCACACACAATCCCACCACCCCGCCCCCCCCCCTACCTGCATTGCGCCTCACAGCTGACTTTTGAGGCCTTTTGCAAGGTTTTTCAGGCTGAATAATATGTCTGTTTCATCACTTCCGGTATTACAGGAAGTGATTAAACAGGCCTATTCGTCCTGAAAAGCCTTGCAGAGGCTTTTTCCAAGCCTCCAGGAAGCCGAAAAAGGCCTCATACTAACCAAAAAAGAATCAACTGTGAGGCGTGCGCATGTGCAGTGAGGTAAGTTTGCCTGTGGCTTGAGTGCCGGCACAAATGGCTCTGTGTGCCACTTGTGGCACATGTGCCATAGGTTCGCCATCACAGGTTTCCTGCTTTGCAGGGGGTTGGATTAGAAGACCTCCAAGGTCCCTTCTAGCTCTCTTATTCTGTAATCTGTACTTCTGGAAGGATGCTTTTGACTGAAGAACTGTCCCCATTCCAAGATAGGACAAATCTTTCTGACTGTGTAACTTTACCTTCATAGGAAATTGTTTTTTTATCGAATTTCCTTGCATTGTCCAATCAACCGATGTCAGCAACTCCCCCCCAATGTCCAGCAACAATCTTTCCATCCTTGCTACTAGATACTGAGTCTGTACAGGAAAAACATGAACTCCCCATTAAGCTTTCCAACATGGTATCAGGATTTCTGGGCTTCATAACTCAATACATTTGGAAGGACACAGAAGGAGCAAAAGCTTCACTCAGTTTTCCAGCTTATGATCTTTTATAAAGGGAATTCTTGACACAAATGTATTTAAAGAGACGCTACTTGTCTATCACAGAGATAGATGCTAAACAGCCCTGAGGTCATCCCACCATACTTTATTTATGCATTTGTTTATTTGAAGCAGCAGTATGCATACTGATAACTTGAACTGTAGAGTTGCTAATAGCATTTCGAAAATAGGACTCCAAGGCTACAAACTGATTTGGCAAAATGCTGCTCTTAACCGTAAGAATACTTTTGAATAACAATTCCCTGCTACTTTTTATTACTAATCCATATTTTACTTACAGATAGTCCTCGCTTAACAGCCCTAACTTGGGCTGGCAATTCTGTCACTAAGTGAAGCCCTTCATGAGTTCTGATGCACCTCAAACCTCACATGACTGCCCTTCTTATCACAAGCAGTTCCAGCAGCCTGAGTTATGGCCATTCAGTGAATCACTTGCAGTCACTAAATGAAATATAATATGACTGTTACTTGTGACCTCCTGCTGGCTTCCTCATTGTCTTTGCGTTTTGGAAGCCAGTGGAAAGGTCACAAATGATGATCAGGTGACTGCAGGATGCTGTGACAGTCAGAAATGTGTGTCAGTTGTTAAGCATCCAAACTGCAATTATGTGACCACAGGGACGCTACAATGGGCTTAAGTGCAATACTAGTTGTAAGTCTCTCTTTTCAGCACAGTTGTAACCTTGAACAGTCACTAAAGAAATGTTTGTCAAGTGAGGACTACCTTGTATTTGTTTCATACACAATTTTTCTGCCCACCCATTCCCTCTTGTGGTCTCACTGTGAGCCAAAGCCGTACCAAAACAGCACTAATAGCATGCATGCTTATAAAGTTTATTTTAACCAAGCCAATCCCTGCAAGCTCAAGGTTACCTATAAAAATATAGTCTTCACATTTCAGTAGCAAAATTCACACTCATCGAAGCACTGAATAGAAAGCTCCTCTTCCTACAGGATACAATCCCCACCCATTTCATTTAGTAGCATAGAATACACCCATATAAACCCATAAGCACATACAACAAGGGTGAGCCTCGTTAAAACAAACATCTCACTTTCTGCACTAAATGTTATCACTATTACTGTAAGGTCCCTGTGGGATAAGAACCATTTGGTGAGTCCGTGGGCATTAGCATATACAACTTTTGGTAAAACAATTGCTGGTTGTAATTGTAAAACATTCTCAGTGAATGTTCACCTCTTTGGGCCAATAATCTAGGTCTGTCTACATTTGCATTCTTGAAAATTCAAAACCAGCAAGGGACAGGGAAGGAGTCCCCAAGCGGTGCTTGTTCTGATTTATTGAGGATTCCAACATCCAATTTCTCCAAAATCCCTAGTTTTCCTTGAGGCTGCTGTCGCAGCGCTACACTGTCCCCGGGGCTCAGTTCTGGCACCACGGACCCCTTCATGAGTTCTGATGCATCTCCATTTAATCAAACGAGACCAAACCTGATCAAAAACGTTCCTTGCAAAGCCACGACCCGAAGCCAAAGGCACTGGGGTAAGAAGGCGCTGTCGCTCAAACACACAGCTGTGGCAATGGTTTCACAAACCAAAGTCATTTTAAACAACGTTCTTAAAAGAGAGTGCAAACCGGGCATTTCCCACAATCATAAACAACAATTAGCCATAATGAAAGGATATCCATTTCCCCACAATTTTACCTTCCCGAGGAAAGCACCACTGGTGTGGGAGCTGTCATTTTAGTTACATAACTTTTATTTTTCTTTTTTAGCTTCCCAGTTCCGTTTACGCAGAAGCGACCAAATACTTGCCCATTTCTCTGAAAGACTTTCACCGTCCGTTACTCCTACCTCTTCTCCTTTTTAGATCTCCCTGGAGGTGTTTTTCCCCTTCTCTCTTCCTCCTCCTCTTTAACAGACTTGCTTTCTGTGGAATTTCTTTAAGGAGCAGCTGGCATCTCTGGGTTAATCGGTGAGCGGGTGGCTTAGAATCCTGTTAAGTCTATTAATTAGTTTAATCGCTGACTGGCACCCGAGACGAGGGAGGGAGGGAGAGGGAGAAAAAGAAAGAGGGAGGGAGAGGGAGAGAGAGAGGAAGCGAGAGAGAGAGAGAGGGAGGAAGAGAGAGAGAGAGAAGGAGAAGGGGAACTTAAATATTCAAGGAGCAAAATCCAGCAGCTAGTGCTGCTGCTGCTGGCTTGGCTTCTGCTGGGGGGAAAGCTCTTTTCCTCCACAAATGGATTTGTTTATGTATGGGGAGGGGGGGGAACGAAGTCAGGGTTTCTGGAGCTGCTTCATTGAGTTTCCAGAAGGCAGAGGGCGTGTTTTCCCCTCCTCCTCGATGCTTCTGGCAAAAGGAAAACAAATAGATCGCGAGGCATTTCTGACGCTGCTCTGTCAGTTGCAAGGCGCTCAGCTGTCAAAGAGGCAGAGAAAACCCCATCCACTCCTCCTCCTCTTCCTCCTCCTTCTTCTCTTCCACGGAGAGATTGGCAGCCTCAGCGGGCACAAGCCCGAGAGGGCTTTCAATGGGCAGGTGAAATCTCACCTATTTCTGGGTTGCAGCAGCAGCAACAGCGAGAAGAGCTGGCCCTTCCAAACAAACCCCGCTAGAGAAGGGAATAAGCAAACCCTCAACTACTTTGCTGTCAAGCCGAGAAACATTTGGGGGAGGGGGGGCGAGGAAGAAAAAGGAGGAGCAGAAGGAGGAGGAGGAGGAGGAGAAGGAGAAGAAGGAGAATAAGAAGAAGAAGAAGAGGCGCCAAGATCGGTGCGCCCCTACGGCTATCCCGCGAGCTCCTGGCATGGCTGGTTCCCTAACCTCAAGACGGCACCGGCGAGGCTGGAGCAGGAAAAGGGCCTGGAGGCGACCCTGGAAGGCGATGGTCAGAGGAGACCTCCGCCCTCCCCTCCCCCACCCCCCAGCTGGCTGAGTGACAGGGTCTGATCTGACCGCACCGCTTAAGCATTTCCTTTCCACCTTCCCCTGCGCGCAGTTCCTTTCGCTGCTTCGGCTAACTTCAGCCGGCAGGATCATTCCCCCACCCCGGGAGGGGCACAGCCTTTTTTTACTCGCTTCCCTCCCCCCCCTCCTCCCCCGCAAAGTGATAAAGAAGCTAAGCTGCTTATAGCGCTGCTCCTCAGGGCTTCCCGCCTTGATGCTCGAAGCGGCAACGCTTTTTGTTGCTTCGAGATTTACCTCACAGTCCCGCTGTGGGCTGGCCAAGGCGGCTTTCCTGCAAACTTTTGTTCAGGGCTGGGAGACCTGGGCAACGAATGGCCGGGATAAGGTCCTCCTGGCCAAAGAAACCTGAGCCTCCCAAGCGCTCTCCTAACGTTTCTCACAGGCCTCATGGCTGGACTTTTTGTCTGGAGGGAAACCAAATTCCCCAAATGGAGAGAGGGCTGTGGAAAGTAACATTTCTGATTTTAATTGTTTTTCTCTCGCCTTTATGATTATTTTTCACATAACTCATAGCTCGAGATACAGAGTTGGAAGGGACCTTGTAGGTCATCTAATCCAACCCCCCTCCACCATTTCTGACAGATGGCAGTCCAGTCTCTTCTTGAAAGCTTCCAGTGATGAAGCTCCCATAATTATCAAAGGCAACTTATCACAGTCAGAACATTTTCCTTCCTCCTCCTCCTCCTCCTCTTTAACCCCCAGAACAACAACCCTGTGAGATGGGTTGGGCTGAGAGAGAGTCATTGGCCCAAGGTCACCCACCTGGTTTCCAAACCTAAGGGGGGATTAGAATTCACCATCTCCTAGCAATCAGGCCAAAGTCACCCAAGCAGCTTTCATGCTTAAGGCAGAACTATAAGTCAGCATCTCCAAGTTTCTAGGTTGATGCCTTAATCCAGGGGTCCCCAATCCCGCTGCTGGTGGACCGGAACTGGTCCACAGCATGTCGGCAACTGGGCCACGGAAACAAGTGAAGCCCCATCCATGGGATGCAGGCAGCATGCAAAACCAGGCCCCCTCCAGACCGTGGAAAATCCTTTCCCCACAGAGCCGGTTCCTGGTACCCAAAAGATTGGGGGGGGGGCACTAAATTAACCACTAGACCAAATTGGGTTTGGGCCTCTTGCAATCATTTAAAAGCCACACTGTTTTGTTAAAGAGCACTACTCTGTTTTAAACTTCCTGTGATTGAGCTGCGCAAGCGAGCCTACAGGCGGGATTCACATTTGGGATTAATCTATGGTTTGCTTAATCGTGGTTTACTCAAGCTGTCCAAATGACTTGATCTGTCCAAAATGCCAGGCGATGAAAGCATAGTTTATAATTATTGCATTCCTTTACCACACTAAGCAATACATACATACATACATACATACACACACACATGATCACACTATTTACTTATTTATCACATTTTTGAACTGCCTCACAGTATCTTTTCTTTTTATGTACACTGAGAGCATTTGCACCAAGACAAATTCCTTGTGTGTCTCATCACACTTGGCCAATAAAGAATTCATTCATTCATCCATTCACAGAGGGACTTTGAGCGATGTCAATAAAATATTAAAATATTTTTAAAAACAGTTAAAAATCTAAAAAGGCAAGGATGATTAAAACTTTGTTAAAAATTAATGTAAAGGCAATGGGAGGGCTTTGGGGATACTAACTGTGCACTGCACAAGCCTATTTAGGACCCTGAGAAATAGCCAAGAGCAAAAAATCCCTATGTGTAATTAGAATGTAGCCAGAAACTAAACACTGCCTTCAACATAGCCTTAAACTACACAGTGCATTTAATTCTGGACACTGCGCTTCAAGGAAGATGTCAGTCAACAGAGGATAAAAATGGCCAAGGCTACAAAAACAAGATCTGTGAAGAAAAACAGATGTGTTTGTCTCAAGAAGACCAGGGATAGGGGAACATCCCAGATGTGTTTGTCTGTTTGTCTCAAGTAAAATGGATCTAAGACTCTGAAATGCAAAAAACTGGGCCAGCAACAGGTGATCGCAAAGACCTAGAGATTTCTGTTTCCTGCCATCTTTTGGTAATACAGAAGCTCTCTTCTAATTTAAACAATGATTGAAGATGCATTAAATATGCATATTTACCAAACATTTGGATGATAATTGGGTCAGGAGTGCATTGCTGTTTGGTCTGCCTTTCAGATTGGTTGATATAACTGAGACTCTAAAAAAAGAAAAACCACCTCCTGTCTTTTAGGATAGCTGGTTTAGGGAATTGTTTGTAGACGGACAGCTTTTAAGACTGTTTTAGTTGTTCTTTTGTAAACTATTCTGAGGCCCTACAGAAAAATATCACAGCATTGACACTGGCCAAGAACTTTCCAACATGTAGGATTTCAAGTCTAGAAACTGATCATCTGGTGAAAAGAAATATAAATTGCAGGATTGTTTAAGACCATCTAATTTTAGATGTATAGGGCTACTACCTCCAACTGAACTAAATCATATCCAGGATGAGAACTAAGAGCATCCAAATCCATTCCCTTTTGGCCAAGATGTCTAAGGCTGTCAGACCTGCCTCAGCTTGAATCTCTAAGTAAGAATGATCCTTAATTCCATTTATTGATAAAGGTATAGTTTACTAGAAGTCAAGTGAATTACAGTACTACATAGCCAAAATGGAGAACCATGTGCCAAAATACCCAAGTCTAACTTTTCCCTCTCTTAATCACTTTCCATTACTGGGCCCCCATGTCCAATCAAATTCAAATAAGATGTTACAACAGTCACTTCAAGTGTATGTTTGGTGTGCAACTGTGTTCCATTGCCAGCTGGTTATCTTTGAAGCCCATCTTGGAGAGATACGGTGAAGTTTTATTTCCCTCACACACACCCTCATCCAGTCCCCCTTGAGCTCATGGCAGCTGATACCAAACAGTTGCACAGCGTGAGCATGAGGTGGCAGCTGACATTGGCTGTAAAAAGGAGCCTGAAACAGGGTTTTCCGGTTCCGCGTGGCTTCGGTGGCTGCAGGAATTCACAACCGCTTGCGATTCCTGCTGCGCTTGCTACCGAGGTACCCCCGATCCATATGGGTCAGGGGGATATGGCTGCCCTGTAGGGACAGCCGAAGAGAGAGGGGATTTGGATAGGAGGTTGGGGGTGCCGCAGACCCCCTCCTCATCTGGAAAAAACCCTTTTTCCCAAGGTGGTGGAGCGGCGGTCAGCAATGGCCGCCACAAAGAAGCCAGCAACCGGGTAAGATTGTGCTGGAGGAAGCAAGAAGAGTGAAAGTGCTGGCTGAGCTGGGTCAATCAACATCTTTCAAATTCGTTGGAACNTATTGTCTAGAATCCCAAAGAAAGGTATATGGTAATTGGACATCTTTGATTAAACATTAACCCCAGAAAGAGAAAAAGAAGAAGGAAGAAAAGTATTAATTTTTGGAACTTTTTTTGAATTATTTTTGATTAAAAATACTTGTGGTTGTTTTGGGAAAAGTTTCTCTTTTCATGATGGCATCGCTTGTGGATGAACTAAAGACTGAATATCAAAAATATAAAAAGGAAGATACTTTGGGCACTCTGTTTCAATTTTTAGAAATGGCGTTATGCACTTATGAAAAGTTGACTACGCAGCAGAATGACGGGGACAAAGGAGAAGAGGAAGAAGAAGCCATCTTTGATGAACAATGGGTTCTTTCCGGGGAGGAGGAGAAAGAGGATAAGAAAAAGGGGAT
>BHEV01035779.1:0-12806 GCA_004319985.1 Emydocephalus ijimae
CATGGTGCTTACCTCCAGCCAGTTGGAGTAAGCATCCACTGTGATAAGGTACATGTGTCCCTTGGTTGGCCCCACGAAGTCGATCTGAATCCTAGACCATGGGCCCCTGGGTGTTTCCCATTCCTGGGTTGGGGCTGTGGGAGGGTTAGATCTGGATTCTTGGCATTGCTTGCATTTGGCCACCCAGGTTTCGATCTGTTTGTCCATTCTTGGCCACCATGCGTAGCTTCTGGCCAGGCTTTTCATTTTGACCATCCGTGGGTGCCCCTCATGCAGCATCCCCAACACCCTTTCCTGTAATGTCTCCGGGATTACCACTCTGTCCCCCCAAAGTATGCAGCCCTTTTCGGTAAAGAGTTCGATTTGTTTGTTCCGGAAGGGTCTGAATAGTTTGTCCTTGTCCCCTTCCGGCCACCCTTTTCCAACCCAGCTCAAGACTCGCGCCAGCCACTTGTCTTTATTTCTTTCTCTGGCAATGTCTGGCACGGTCACGAGTGGGTTGGGTATTGTCTCTATTTGGAGTACCTCTGTTGTGGGTGCTGGGTCATCTTCCCGGTCAGGTAGGGGTGAATGGCTCAGGGCATCTGCGTGGGCGATGTCCTTGCCAGGTTGATGTATCAGCTGGTAATTGTATGCTGCTAGGAATTTGGACCACCTAGTCATTCTTGGCGATAGAATGTTCGGTGTGGCCGTTTCCCGCCAGGATTCCTAGCAGCAGTTTGTGGTCTGTGATGATTGTAAAAGTCCTACCATAAAGGTATTCGTGAAATTTCTTGACACCGGTGACGACTGCGAGAGCCTCTTTGTCGTTCTGGCTTTGAAAGTGTCCTTGATGAGAAGGCGATGGGTGCTTCCCTCCCATCTGGTAGCTGGTGGCTGAGGATGGCGCCGATCCCAAATGGTGGCGTGTCGCACGTTACCGTCAGTGGCAGGGTCTCGCTGTACTGGATCAGTACTGGTACAGTGTTGGATGTTAGCAGGTTCTTTGTGTTGTTGAAGGTGCTCTCTTCCCGTGCTCCCCAGGTCCAGGTGGCTGTTTTATCTAACAGCCTATGCAGCGGTTCCGCCACGGTCGCCTTTTTAGATAGGAAGACATTATAAAAGTTTAACAGTCCCAAGAAAGCCTGTAATTCCGTTTTGTTTTTGGGTCGAGGTGCTTCCCTTATGGCTCTCAGTTTCTTTTCTGTGGGGTGGATCCCTTGTTTGTCTAGGAGGTACCCTAGAAATTCAACCCTCTTGGCCCGTATTTGGCACTTCCCCTTTTTGACTTTAAGTCCCGAGTCTCTGAATTTCTTCAATACCTCCCTCAATCTGGCTTCTAGTTGTTTTTCATTTTTCGCGGCCACCAAAACATAGTCAAAGTAGGGCACAACCCCTTCTATGCCCTGGAGGAGTCTTTCCATAAGACTTTGGAAGACCCCGGGTGCCACGCTGACTCCGAATTGGAGCCAGTTACAGTGGAAAGCCCCTCGTTGCGTTATGATGGTTTGGGCTTCTGCTGTTGTGGCGTCGACCGGCAGCTGTTGGTAGGCTTGTGCCAGGTCAAGCTTTGCGAAAATTCGGCCTCCCCCCAGTGAGTGCAGAAGGTGCTGGACTACTGCGATGGGGTATGCGCTTTGTTGGAGCGCATGGTTCAGGGTGGCCTTGTAGTCACCACAAATTCTCACAGACCCATCTGGTTTGATGGGGGTGACAATTGGGGTCTCCCACCGGGCATGGTCGATCGGTTCTAGCACCCCTTGCGCGATGAGCTTATCGAGCTACTCATCGATTTTGGGCTTGAGTGCAAACGGCACTTGCCTTGGCTTAAGGCGGATTGGCGCAATGCTCGGGTCTATGTTAAATGAGATAGGGGACCCCCGGTACTTGCCTAGGCTGTCATCGAAGACTTCCCGGAAATCCCTCACGAGTGCCGCTTCCCAGTCTGCCTCTCCGATGTGGTGTATTCCGGTTACTTCGATGCCTAGGGGTGCGAACCACTGTAGTCCCAACAGGCTCGGGCAGTCTCGGTCGACGATCGTCAGGGGTAGCACTTCTGTGTGGCCCTTGAAGGTGACCTTAATATGGCCTCTGCCGACTACAGGGATTCGGTTCCCCTGATAGTCTTTGAGGATGAGTGTTTGGTCTTCCAGTTCGTGGTGGCAGATGGTGGGGACCAGGCGCTTGAGTGTGCACCAGGAGACCATTGAGAGGAAGGAGCCGGAGTCCACCTCCATGTCGCATCTCTGGTCTTCTATCCCAACCGTCACATATACTTTCCTGGCATCGCTGGTGGAGGAATGCCCGATGACAACGGTGTGGTGTGTTTCCTCTCTTTGTCTCATTTGCTGGAGTCGCCTGTTCTGACCTTCTCGGCTCCAGCAGTTCACCGTCTGGCAGTCGCAGTTCCTGGTGGGAGTGCTTCCTCTCCGTCGGGGGCTGGCATCTCGTCGTTGCAGGCTGTAGTGTTTTTTATTCCGGCATACTTTGGCGATGTGCCCCCGTTTCTCGCAATGCCTGCAATTGGCATCGAGAAAACGGCAGTCCGCTCGGGGGTGATCGCCTCCGCAGCCGGCACACTGGAACCTCGACTTATGACCTTGTGATTCTCGCCGCTCCCGCGCTGATTGGAGGCGGTGGATCTCTTCCTCCTCATCTTCGGTTTCCAAGAAGGAGTTGCCGTTGCCATGGTGTGCAGTTGTGTGGTCTGCCTCTGGTCGCCTCTCAGGGGTCGACATTGTCTCTCCGGCCGCCGCTCATGGCATGATGCTTGATTGTTGCATTCGAGCCGCTGACTTCTTGGCCGTTTCCACTGCAGCGGCTTTGGTGAGGGCATCAGCGAGGGAGATGTCTCCTTTTGCCATCATGCAGCTCTGGAGGATGGAGTCTCGGAGTCCTAGGATGACGTGGTCTCGTAGGGCCTCGTCCAGGTCGGCAAATTTGCACAGGCTGCCCAGGTCCCGTAGTGCTGCTATGAAGTCACCCAGCCCTTCGCCCTCACGTTGGTCCAGCCTGTAGAAGTCGTGCCGTCGGATAAGGATGGGCATGACAGGGGTATTGTGGCTTCGCAGCAGGGGCTCGAGATCGTCCCACTCCATCGCCTTGATGTCCTCCGGCTTGGCCAAGGCTTTGGCCATCTTGAATACTGCGGGCCCGCAGTGCGTGAGGAACACGGCTCGTTTCTTGTGGCCATTGGTGTCCTTGAGGTTGCTACTCTCGAGGAACATTTGGAACCTATCGGTATAGGATTCCCAGTCCTCGGTAGCAGGGTTGAAGGGTGTGGGTGGCGAGTTGATGCCGGCCATGCTGCCTGTTCAGTGTGTCACTCCACCACGTGCTGGGGTCTCCTTGTTCACAATCCCACCTTCATCGCCAGTGTTAGATCTGGGGGTGGATCGGATCGAAGGAGACACGAGACCATTCTGTGATTTCAGCTCTTTATTATAGATGAGAATAGTCTGAGAGAATGCGAGCCGCGGCAGCCCTTCATATAGGACTGGCTCGCGGCTCGGCGGCCAATGGCAGCGCTTTGAATCTCCCGCGATTGGCACAGCCAATCGCAGGAGATTCCCAGCGCTCCAATCCCGGCCGAGTATTCGACCAAACAGGTTGCTGTCATTTTGGACCAATCAGCTAAGAGGGTTTGGAGTATGCTAATATAGTACACAAATCATTGGTTATTGTGACAGCAGCCTGCTCTGTAAAAGGAGCTGCTTCTGCCCTAGTATTTCGCTCTGTTCTGAAGTCACTAATAAAGAGTTGGAGTCACTATTCGATGCCTCGTCTCCGTTCTTTGCGCCCACGCTCCAGATCTAACAGTTTTCACTGGCAGAGAATTGCAGGAGGCCATTGAAGCTGAAAATGGAGTTTGTGAACGCCGCAGGCAGCCCTCCCAAGTGCTGTTTTCACTGGCAGAGGATTGCAGGTGGCCATTGAAGCTAAAAATGGAGCTTGGGAGCCCGTTTTCGCTGGCAAGGCACTTGGGCCACCACAGGTGTCCCTGACAAGAGTGACATCGAGTTGGCCATGCTCACCCTGGCCACGCCCATCCCAACCTCACAAAATCAAACACAATTCTGATGCAGCCCCCAATGAAATCAAGTTTGACACCCCTGTCCTAAAGGAAGGCAGTGACTATCACTCTGTAAATAGCCCTAATGTGTCTGCATAGTCTCTGGAAGTCACCCTTTATTCAAAGGTATTTTAAAATGTAAAATTAAATTAAGTTTTACTTCTTGTCCTGGTGCCACAGAGACATGGGAATGGGATAACATCTCATATGCACTGATATTATATCCATATAAGAGTCCCAGTCTTCTTGCGCTGGGTCAAATGGAGCGGGTGGTATGACGCCGCCGGACATGGTTCCGCCGTTGTGCGTTCAGCCACGTGATCGGTTATCGTTCTTCGTTGTTCAGTCAGCTCTGACGTCTCCACATCCCATCCTTGTCGCCAGTGTTAAGTACTGAGCGTGGGCGCGAAGAATGGAGACGAGCCGGTGAAACAGTGAACTTCAAAACTCTTTATTAACATGGTGTGACAGCTCAGCTCAATGGCTGCAACGGCCCTCCTTATATAGGCAACTTATTAAATATTCAACCAATGAAAACCCGGGAGCACTAGCTCCGTTAACCAATGGGAGAGGCTCGTTAATGGCCAATCAGATTCACCTGAATGGACCAATCTGATGTCGCCATTAACAGCCAATCAGAAGTGCAGGGCCAGAACCCTGCACTTGACTTCAAGCTCTTGATAACTTTATTAACACATTTATTCATTCACAACAGAAAGATTTTTTTTGTCTTCTTACTCAAAATTTTATTTGTTTGCTGCCCGTAAATAGCTTTTCATGATGAGTGTTTATTGTTTTATGCAGTATTGCAAGGGGAGCTGTCAGTTATTTAGCAGTCAATCTTTAACAAATGCTGTCTGGACTGGCAAAAAAATATCTGTTAATTGCATTATTTCCCAAAGGCTGCCATCTCTTAACCATGGATTTATCAGCACTGAGAAGCTCTCACTGCAGCTTCCCTTTCATTTATTACTAAAATTACCACTGCAAATATTGACGTTTTCTGAAAAAGGGAAAGAGAATCTGATGCTAACAAATGCCTCATTAACTCACTACTTTATGGTGCTGGCAGGTTCTCCTGTTCTTTTATGTTTGCTGCTCTTGCACTGTTGATATCAATAGCTTCATGGAATTAAGAAAGATGAAGAAACGCTTGGAAGCTATAGCTATGGCTAATCACAATTCAACCACCTAATCTGCTGTTGGCTTTAAGTGATGACAAAAATAAGGATTAAACCAAAACATTGTCGGACCATTTTCACTAAGTTTTGGAAGGCTTGAAGGATGGGACTGCCTTGCTTTATTGCTGTCTTCAATCCACTCACATAAAATCAAGGTGAACGTTGGAGCTGAAAAATTGCATCAGATTTCAGCAGCCAGATGACAAAAAAATGATGAGCATTGAAACATCTCAATGCAACCCTTTTGGCTTTTCCACGTAACCTCTATGTTTTGGGAGCACATGGACACACATACACACACACACATTCAAAGCAACTTTTCTCAGGAAATTCGTGGGGGATCTTTCCTAAATTTATAAGAGATAAATTTAGCTGATGGACTGGCCCGAAGGCATCCATAGAGCTCCATGCCCTAAACATTAAAACAAACAAAGTACTACATTAGGACAACCTGATTAATAGAAATTTGGAAAATGCCTCTCTCTAGATTATTTCTATACATTTATATTGGTACCAAAACTGATTTTATCTCATCATCATCAGTCATTACATTCATCCAATAATCTTGGCTATTATTGTTTGATATTGCTATAAGAAATCTGTGATAAAGATTGGGTTCCCTTTATTTCATGCACCCAGTTCTTTGGTGTCCTTGCAGACAAAGAAAGCCAATCAGAAACATTTCAGCTATGGTAGCAAAATGTTTGAAAACTTTGACATCTTCTTTGTTTCACTTCATTAATTTTCTATCCCATCTCTCTTCACAAGTTTTGAGAATCACTATTCAGAGAAACCTGAACCAATTACTTTCCAGTAATGCTCTCCAGAATACAATTAATTTGGTTTGCTGAACTGCAATAAATTTACTTCAAGAATCCCAGAAAAGTCCTTTTTCTGTCTACTTTTGACTGGATCAATGACCATCGATATTGCAATAGTGTGGGTCATATAAACACATTACAGAATAGAGACTGAGAGAGACTTGGAGAAGGTGACATCAATAATCTTTTGGCATGCCCTTGATACACAGCAAAGATGATGAAATTCTAAAATTGATTATTAGATGAATATAGATTTATACGAACCATTTACTCATTGATTCATTTAATAATTATTTGACCTACATTTTTATGTTGTTTGCCACAGATCTGCCTTACTCAATTAAGGAAATGGTTTCATTTCCATTTAATATCTCTTTTCTCCAATATAAATCAAATACTTTGTATTATGAATTGATAAATTCCCTCTCATTTTTAAAGACATCAGGATCTGCCAAATCCAGTCAAGATTGTGATAACGATAATGGTGCAACTGAAACTCCACCCATTTTTATGTGTACTGCACAGCCAGGATATGGCTTGTAGGAAGTCTCCATTTGTTTTATAACATAAAATAATAGAGTTGGAAGAGGGCTTGGAAGTTTTCTAGTCCAACCCTCCCCCCTACCCAAGCAGGAGACCCTATACCATTCTCTCCCATTTTTTCTTGAAAACTTCCAGTGATGGAGCACCCTCAACTTCTGTTAGGAAGCCATTTCACTGATTAATTGTTCTCACTGTCAAGAAATGTCTCCTCAGTTCTCAGCTGGATCTCACTTTAATCTTCCATCCATTACTTCTTGTCCTGCCCTCAGGACTTTGGAGAATAGATCGACCCCTTCTTCTCTGTGACAACCACTCAGATATTGAAAACCCCTCAGTATCACATCACTTTAGTCCTTCTCTTCATTAGACTAGACCTACCTAGTTTCCTCAATTGTTCATTGTATGATTTAGTCTCTAGACCCTTTATCATCTCTGTTGCTCTTCTCTGCACTCTTTCTAGGGTTTCGATTCCTTGAGACCCTATACTTCCTGTTCCTTGGAAAGTTCTGTTGATTTCTACTCAGTTTGGATATTATGGATATTACAAGATGTGATATTCCTTTCCCAAACATTCTCCCAGATATTCCCACTTCAGTTTCCAAAATTCTCAGCAACAACCATGCTTATAAAAAATACTGACATTTGAAGTCTACACATCCAGTGAGTTGGTTTTAGGTAGTACCTTCTTCCAAGCCTGTTTTCTTTCAGCCTTTCTGAACACAAAACTTTTTTTTAGGCACACTTCTTTTAATAGCCAGATCAGTTACCATGAGGACAGTGCTATGATGGAATAATTCTTTAACAGAGTGTCTCACTTGTGAAACTGATCTATGAGAAATCCCTTATGTATTTTTAGCACTACCTTTTATTATCAGTTATTATCAACTGCCTAGAACTACAAGTCATAGCAAATCCAAAACTGAGGGATGTTGGGAATTGTAGGTCAGGGATATTTGGAGAACTAAAGTTGTCTATCCCATTCATAGAGAGCAAATACACCCAAATCTCGCTTCAACTATGATACTTAATTTTTCTACTTTTCTTTTTGATTTATCCAGAGCTAACTGGTCAAATAGCTTTAAATGTCTAGGCTATTTTTTGTAATGGAAGTATTATCCTAATATTGACTATTTTTGTTTGATATTTTACTATTTAAAGAGGCTTTTCTCAGAAACGTCATGCAATGCTCATGTTCTGCATACAATGACAAAGGTACACTTTGTGAAAATTATACTGTTGTCTTAAAAATCAACCAAATCAAAGGGGTTCATTTCAACAGCTGGCTTTGAGACAACAATACATTCTATGTTCATTTGCTTATCTCCTGCCTTTATTATTTTTATAAATAACTCAAGGCAACACCTGCACACAATAGACCTTCCTACTATTTTTCCCACATCAATAACCCTGTGAGGTGATTTGGGCTGAGAGAGTTTTACTGGTCAGTTGACTTTTCATGCATAACACTGGACTAGAACTCACAGTCTCCTGGTGATTGGCTCAAAGTCAGCTTTCAAGAAGGGACTAGTGGTGGGATTTAAAAATTTTTACCACTAGATCTGTAGGTGTGGCCTGGTGGGCATGGCAGGGGAAGGATATTGTAAAATCTCCAATCAGAGGTGGTATTTGCTGGTTGTTTAAACTACTCTAAATTTCTGCTACTGGTTCTCCAGAACTGGTCAGAACCTGCTGAATACCACCTCTGACTAGAACTTACTATCTGTTTACGATCTTCAGTTTTCAAGGAACATTTCTATATTTCACAGAGCTGACCCAGCTGCGGATTAGTAAAATGAATCTTAAACTGACCTGCAAGCCATCCTTTATATACTGTGAAGATAAAGATATCTGGATTATTGATAGATGAGTTGGAAACCTTTGAATCTTTCAAGGATCCGCCATGTCTTCCAACACAACTCTGACTTTATAAAACTCATTTAACATCCAACTAAACTCCAGTGGCTAATGATATATCTCATTTTTAAATGGTGTTACTGAAAGAACAGCTTTCCATACTGAATCGAAGTAAAACTTCAGTAGCTTCTTTCATTTTGCACAATGTCTACAATGGATTTTCTCTCATTTGTTCTTGTTCTTGCTTTGTTTTTATGGTATTACTGTTGTTAAGAGTCATATGAGAAATTAAGTCTGTGACTGTATTGCTAACAAGCATCTCTGTTTTTCCATTTCTTTAGGGATAGAAGCTTATTAGCAAGAACACACATATTCTGGCAAAAGGAGGGGAAAAAAGACAAAAATTATCTTAAGTAAGCAAATTATGGCTGGAAAGGGACTTTGTTTCATTTCCAGCATCATTAATGAGCAGTTGGAAATGTATTAATAGTCTGCATTCTTCTGTTTCAATTGCAAGAGATATTTCTAGCCTCTGATTACTTAAGGGAAGCATTTTAGCAATGGATGTGGTGAATTAATGTGCTAAAAGCAAAATAATAACCAATACACATATTATCCTATCTTAATCCAGGTCAATGCATAAACTTCTTGTTCCGAACTAAGCAAACTCGTTAGCTTGCAATTCTAATAGTTTTACTTTCACAGCAGGCTCGTAAACCTGCACTTCTGATTGGCCCGCTGATATGATTGGTCATTGTTGGCTGATCTGATTGGCTGTTAGTGGGTCGCCGCTGATTGGACGCTTTCCAGTGCGGCAAACTCAAATCATTGGATGTTGTGACAGCAGCCAGCTCTATAAAAGGAGCTGCTGCTGCCCTAATATTTTGCTCTGTTCCGAAGCCACTAATAAAGAGTTGGAGTCACTATTCGATGCCTCGTCTCCGTTCTTGTGCCCACTCTCCCAGATCTAACACTGGCGACGAAGGTGGGATGCGGAGATGATAGAGCTGACTGATCACTCATTGAACGCTAACAGAGCACATGGCTGAGAGCGCACCAATAGCAGCAACATGACCAGCGGTGCCATACCACCCGCTCCATTTGAGCCAGCTAACGAAGACTGGGACTCGTATATGGACAGGTTTCACATGTTCCTGGAAACCAACAACTTGAAGGATGCTATGCCTGGCAAGAAACGAGCTGTATTCCTGACCCATTGTGGGCCCGCCATGTTTAAGATGGCAAAGGCACTCGAAAAACCAGCTGAAGTCAAGACGATGGACTGGGACACTCTCGCCCCAATCCTCCAGGCCCATTATGCCCCAGCGGTGCCACCACTCATCAGGAGACACGAGTTTTACCAGTGGGACCAGCAGGAGAGCGAGAGTGTTGGAGACTTCATCGCGGACCTCAGAAACCTGGGGGGACTCTGTGGCTTCGCCAATCTTGAAGAAGCCATGAGAGATCAAATTGTTCTGGGTCTAAGAGACCCCACAACCCAGAGCAATATTATGGTGAAGGGAGACATCGGCCTCGCAGATGTCATCACTTATGCTACTGCAGCAGAAGCAACCAGGAAGTCAGCTGCTCAAATGCGCCGAGCAAAAGGACTGCACCGCCAACTCGCCAGTAATACTACGCCTTGTCCCAAGAGACACGCAACGACCACCCACCATGAAGACCTCGAATCCTCATCAGAAAGCAAGGGAGAGGAGGTCAACAGACTCAGGTCAGAACATGATCAGCGAGATCAACAGAGTCATAAGCCCTCATATCAGTGTGCTGGATGCGGGGGAAACCACCGACGATCAGACTGCACATTCCTAGACGCACTCTGCCGTTCCTGTGGAAAGAGGGGCCACATTGCAAAGGTCTGTAGAAGCAAGCGAGGGTCCAGCCCGAACCAAAGAGAAAATAATTTCCGGCAGACAACAGGCACCCCACCAGTAAATCGGGACCGCCCAAACAACCAATGGAACCACTACTACAGAAACCGAGCACCAGCCACTTCTACCAAATGAGAAGAGGCACACCAAACCATCACCATCGGCCACACTTCATCCCTTGATGCAAGAAAAATCCAAGTAAAGGTCATTATTGAGAAGCGACCATGCGTTATGGAAGTCAACTCCAGGTCTTCCCTATCGATGATTTCTTGGAAAACCCTCAAACAGCTGATCCCTGACATCCGCCGCCAGGACCTCAGCACTCAGAGAATTATATTAAAGGACTACCAGGGGAATAGAATCCCAGTCGCCGGTTCCAGCCACGTCCAAGTCTCCTTCAAGGACCACACCAGAACCCTACCTCTTACCGTCGTCGATAGAGATTGACCCAGCTTACTAGGCTTACAGTGGTTCGCGCCACTGGGAATCGAACTGNAATCCAAGTAAAGGTCATTATTGAGAAGCGACCATGCGTTATGGAAGTCAACTCCAGGTCTTCCCTATCGATGATTTCTTGGAAAACCCTCAAACAGCTGATCCCTGACATCCGCCGCCAGGACCTCAGCACTCAGAGAATTATATTAAAGGACTACCAGGGGAATAGAATCCCAGTCGCCGGTTCCAGCCACGTCCAAGTCTCCTTCAAGGACCACACCAGAACCCTACCTCTTACCGTCGTCGATAGAGATTGACCCAGCTTACTAGGCTTACAGTGGTTCGCGCCACTGGGAATCGAACTGGCAGGCATCAACCATACCGAAGGCGATGACTGGGAAGTGACCCTTGTCCAGGAATTCCAGGAAGTTTCCAGGCAAGTACAAGGGATCCCCCATATCATTTAATCTCTGCCCTGATATTGCGCCCATTCCCCTTAAGCCTCGTCGAGTGCCCTTTACACTCAAACCAAAGATTGATGAACAATTGGACAAATTAATAGCCCAAGGCATGATGGAACCAATTGACCACGCCTGATGGGAGACCCCAATTGTAACCCCCATAAAACCTGATGGATCTTTGAGAATTTGTGGGGATTACAAGGCCACCCTAAACCACGCACTTCAGCAGAGCGCTTACCCCGTGCCTGTGGTCCAACACTTCCTTCATTCCCTTGGGGGTGGAAAAATATCCACAAAATTGGACTTAGCCCAGGTGTACCAGCAGCTGTCCATACATGCAGAGACCTCAGAAGCCCAAACTATAGTCACACACAGAGGTGCATTCAAGTATAATAGACTCCAGTTCGGAGTGAGCGTAGCACCTGGCATCTTCCAAAGTCTGATGGAGAGATTGCTACAAGGCATAAAAGGGGTCGTGCCATATTTCGATGATGTCCTGACAGCTGCTCCCACTAGAAGTATACTAGAAAAGCGACTAAGAATGGTCCTCCAAAAATTTAAAGACGCTGGCCTGAAGGTCAAGAAGGACAAATGCTAACTATGTACTGAGAGGGTTGAATTCCTTGGTTACCTTCTTGACAAACAGGGAATTCACCCTACTGAGAAAAAATTGGCTGCAATAAAAAAGGCCCCGAGACCTAGGAACAAAACAGATCTTCAAGCCTTCCTGGGACTCATTAACTTTTATAACATCTTCCTACCCCAGAAGGCGACTGTTGCTGAACCCCTGCATAGGCTCCTCGACAAGAAAGCTTCCTGGGTCTGGGGACATCGAGAAGAGCGAGCCTTTCAGCAAGTAAAAGACCTTTTAACATCAGATACTGTACTAATACAATATAATGAGACTTTACCCTTGTCACCTGTGACACCTCACTGTTTGGAGTAGGAGCCATCCTGAGCCGCATCCTGCCAAATGGTACTGAGGCGCCCATTGCATTCTTTTCTAGAACTTTATCTAAAACTGAGAGAAACTATAACCAATTAGATAAAGAGGCTCTCGCTATTGTGTCTGCGATCAAACAATTCCATGAGTATGTATATGGAAGATCCTTTTCTATAATCACCGATCACAAACCACTACTTGGCATCTTGGTGGGGGATAAACCAACTCCCCACATCTTATCGCCAAGAATGACACGCTGGTCAGAGTTTCTAGCTGCATACGATTACCAACTGCGACACCGACTGGGGAAAGCCATTCCCCACACTGACGCCCTGAGCCGCTCTCCGCAACCAGAAGTCCTGGATGACCCAGCTCCAACCCTAGCTACACTACAAATTGAGACACTTCCATCACCACCATTGACTGCACAAGACATCGCGTTAGAAAAAAGGAAGGACCCTTGTTTAGCGTGAGTCTTCAGCTGGGTGGAAAGAGGTTGGCCTGACAACGAACTCAACGACACCTTCAAGCCTTTCAAACACAGGCAGATAGAACTTTTCTCCCAAAAAGGTTGTGTTTTATGGGGAGACAGAGTCGTCATCCCAGAAAGACTGCAGCATAAGGTCCTAAA
>BHEV01035780.1:0-15555 GCA_004319985.1 Emydocephalus ijimae
GGAATGGTAATTGTTTGTTTGTTTCTGTTTCCATGGTGAACTTGATTTTGGGGTGTGCACTGTTTAGGTGTGTTAGGAAATCGTTTAGGTTTTCTTGTCCATGGGGCCAAATCATATACATATATACTTTTTATCCACTAAGCTAATTGTTTTATTGCATTATAAAACACAAATGATACAGATAACAAATGAGTACCGTGTCATTAATATAATAGAAACTTAGAAATGGTTGGTGCTGGGATGATACAGAATGAATTAAACCTCTAAAGATGAGGGGGACGGGGGAAGTCAAATATGGTCACTAAAATGAAACCATAATGACATGGTTAATGAACGTAATGGCATGGTCAGGAACATGCCAAGGCCCCAAAAACGTAGCAGGATTCAGGGAATCTAATATGCCCAAAGCGTGGTAGAGTTTAAATCCACTTCCTGCGATGCAGGCATTCCTTCAATTAAGGGAAGAGGTAATGAAAATCACATTGAAATATTTAACTTTAATCTTTTTGGGAGATGCTCCCCAGTCATAAAAAGGAAGGTTGTTGTGAAGAAGAGACAAGTGCCTTAGATTGAGTGGCTTTGTTTAAAAGAAAAATATTAAAGCAGGGAGACAATGCATTTCTTCTGTGCTAAACAATAGGGAGAGAAATCCAGAAATTCTTCTATCATCCGCTGTCTCAAAAGAGAGAAGCCAATTCTTCTGCTAAACATTTCTACTTTGCGTTTGGTTCGTCTGAGCATCATCGCTCTCCCTTCATAGGTTATTTGATTTGGTTTGGGAATTTATTTTCAGGACAGAAACATTTTTAATATATCAGAAATAGATGTTATCACTGGATATATTGAGTTTGTGGTCTTTGGCATTTTCCTCACAAACATTTCATTAGTTTCCTTCCCTGAGTTAGATATATTCTCCTTTATTGTATAATTGGATGTAACCTGAGATAAACTTGGTTCATTAAATGAATGAAGCAGATACAACAGTTTTCTCAGAGACTTAGGGAAGATAGTCTAAGATCATCCAAAGACGGCCCAAGGCCTTGGGACTTTGAAAATATTGCAGTGGTTATCAAACTTGTGCTAAAATCACTTTGCATATGGGAAAGATGGTTGATGAGAAACAGTCCCAGATATTAAACATCACCTTCTCTATAAGCAAGAAGAATATTGTTGACACAAAATAAAGTTCCACAGTTGAGAAGAGAATTAAAGAAGTAAACATTGTCATTTCCAAAACCATTTAATAGAAAATTGCCAAATACTTTAACAATAATTGAACATAAGCGATTGTAGAGGAAATAGGGAATGGCCTCTAAGGACAGAACGAAGGGTGGTTCTTATGGATTCTTCTTATATGACACAAGATTTAGACATTGCAGAAATGTGTGGGTGTTTCAGACTATTTTTTTTTCTCCTGTGTTGAAACATGCTCGAATGTTAAACGCATCTTCCCAATGGTGGGAGGATGGAGGCGGGAGGAGAAGGAGGAGGAGAAACTGTAGATGTCCCTGATTTTCGCTTGTCAGATAGCTTGTAAATACAATTGAGAATGTTCCCTTTTCCATTACGATTGTGAAGGACTGAGACTCCTGCCTACCAATTTTAAAAAATAGTATTTTTTCTCCCAACTTTACTATTTTTATAAATAACTCAAGGTAGTGAACATACCCAACACAACTTTCTCCTCCTATTTTCTCCACAACATGTAGGCTGCTTGGAAGGATGCTTTTAATGGTGAAGCACGACCACCCCAAGCAGGTGTGATTCTGGGTAGCTGACCACATGGAGGGGAGAGTGGGATATAGTTATACCCAAGGGTGGGGTTCAAATTTTCAACACCGGTTCTGTGGGCGTGGCTTAGGTGGTGAGCATGGCTTGGTGGTCATGTGACTGGGTGGGTGTGGCCAACTCAATATCACTCACGTCAAGGCACACATCTCCTCGCCTGGCCTCTCATGACTGTGGGGATGCTGCAACAGTCGTAAGTGTGAAAAATGGTCATAAGTCACTTTTTTCAGTGCCATTGTAACTTTGAATGGTCACTCCACACAAGCAAAGTGCCAGCAAAGGAGGGGAAAAAAACTCCAGAGACGTTCCAGAGACAGAAAGTCCAGTCCTGCCAAGAATGTAATAAGGGTTAACGGAGAGGCAGTTTCTGTAAGCAACACCAGAATGTTTCCTTCCTGCCTTCCTTACAGGATTAGCCCAGGAATTTCTTCTAACAATTGGTTCTCCAAACTGCTTAGGATGTTAACAACCGGTTCTAGCGAATAGGTACAAACTGGTAGAATCCCACCTCTTGTGGGCTTTGCAAGAAATGTATCCTATTGGTTGCCAGACTCCCAGGGCTACGCAGGGGTCCAGCTAACCTTGTAGGCTCTCTGTGTCCCAGGCTTGGTTGAATCTTGCTGGGGGATGATGCAAGGAAGAGGGTTGTGTTCTGAAAGACTGTTGAACAATGCCTAGGATAGCTTTGCCCTGGTTTGGATCTTGAGTGAGGTCTAATCCTGCCACCCTGAAGCTTGAAGGTCTTTGGTCTTGTAGATAGGATGGTCCAGTCCTGCTGGGGCCATTAACCAAGGCGGGAGCTGTTTTCCAAGAGCGCCTTTCTCCTTCTCTCTTCCAGGGAGGTATAATATTCCGCCTTTTCAACATTTCCTAGAATATTTCAATCTTCCAGGAGAGGGCTGGTGCTAACTTTCTACACCCCAAAACCCTGGGATGAGACTTGATGGTGGGGTGCCATATTTTTACTATTATTAATGTGCTTATTTTTATAGTTTTAGAATGGTTTTTATGTTGTTTTTATTTCTGATTCGGAGCTGCCCAGATGGGTGGCTCTGTAAATGTTTTAAATCAATAAAATATATAAACTTAACATTTTCATGGTTTCCAGCCTGGTGCCTTAACCACCTGACCAAACTGGCTCCCTTTTGTTACAACATTAATATTCAAAGATTTGTTTAAGGTTTAACATTCATCCATGTTGTATAAAGATAGCACTGGATGTTCCTTTATATTTTAGAACACAAATTATCTTGTGATGTTTCCATGCAAAACTTGAACAAACACAATGGAACGAATTCCCCGGTTAAGCCGAGTGAAATGATAAGGTGCTTTGCTGTAGGAGTCAACATTTAATATGACCTTAAGTTTTAACAATCACACTAGATTATGAGAGTAATTTCAAGGGAAATATAAGAAAGTAGATTTTAATTTTAGTCCAAAGGTCAGTCCAGAACATTATCCCTCTGTTATTTCTTTCAAAGCAATTGAATATTGGAGGGGAAAAAAATGCAACTGAAAAGCTGGGTATTTCTAAAGTTGTAGAAAAGCAGATTGTGGTATGGGTTCTGCTGTTTGTGCAGGGGGTTGGACTAGACCAGGGGTTGCCAACCTTTTGGAATTCAAGGACCACCAAACTCATAATTTTAAATCCCATAATTTTTAAATCTCATAAATTTAAATCGCAGAGACCCTGGGGAAATCCCCCAAAAGTCTGCATGAAAATCCCCACCCTGTTTTCCTACCGATCCATCATTCTTTATTTGGGATCGCAGGAGACCGTCTCCAGCTCCGTTCTCAGGGGGAGAGAGAGAGAGGAAGAGACTTTTAGCTTCATGCAAGGAAAACAGCAGAAGCCGCAGAAGTCTTCCTTTCTCTCCCCCAAACTCTGCCAGAAACAAGTCTTTGCCGGCGCAGCCTCTTGGAACAGGAGGCCTTGCAGGGTCCCAAAGACTCATTTCTGGTGGAGTTTGGGGGAGAGAAAGAAAGACTTTGGCTGCTTTCCTTCCATGCAGCCAAAAGCAGAAGAAGAAAGAAAGAAGCGGACAGAAGCAGCCCGGTTGGGCAACTTCCCCCTCCTCTGCCCTTCCCCCTTCCCCTCACTACTTCATGTTGTTCGCAATGCAAGCGACGTAAACCTTGTGTTCCCATGCCTGGATTAATTGTTTTGGGGGGACATTTCTCTGCAGATCACCACAATTTTCTTGTGGACCACCACAGGTCCCCGGCCCAATGGTTGGCAATTTCTGGACTAGATGACCTTGGAGGTCCCTTCCAACTCTGTTATTCTGCTCTGTTATTCTGGTTGATGGTTAGGAAAAGAATCTTAGCAGCAACACCACTTGTGATGACAGAAACAATGACTGGGGAAATGGTGGTCTCTCCTTCACCGGTTATGTTCCCGCAGAAGTTGGACAGCCTTCTCAGGGCTTGATGGTTCAATGTGGAGTCTTCCTCAGAACAAGAGGCTGGCATGATGTCCCACCCTACCCACTTTCATAATTCTGTGAATTTAATAAGACCCCTCATTTGAAGTCTCAGCACAAACACAGGGAAATGCATCTTCTTTAGAAATGTGGGACCTTTGAAAATATTAAGATGGTTATCAAACTTGTGCTAAAGTCATTTTGCATATGGGAAAGATATATATGGGGACCTTGGAGGTCTTCTAGTCCAACCCCCTGCTCAGGCAGGAAGTCCTATACCATGTGAGACAAACTCTTGTCCAATCTCTTCTTAAAAACCTCCACTGTTGAGATCACAAGTGTTCTTTGTCTAACCTTTAAGGCATTCTGTCATGCCCTTGTTAGAGTCGGACTCTGAGGGAGTGGAGGAGGCTGGGGAAGGGCAGAGGCCGGCTGGGCAGTCAGAGGAAGAACCAAGCCCATCCCCTCTTCATCCTAGGACACGCAGGGAGGAATGGAGAAGGAAACAACTTGGCTTACGAGAGAGGAAGCGGCCATGATCCCCCTCATTGGTTGCAGCTGCGGAGACTAATATATAAGAGAGACGATTACAACACAGCGTTGCCAGTGAAGCATGCATTATTTAGGGCTTTATTAAGTTATCCTTCCAACAGACTGTGCCTTGTTATCTCCATGAATTTGGTAATTACTTATCCTGCTCCATTGTGGAAATTTCTCATTGTAGTTTGTTTGGGTTTTTATTTCACCTCTATCTGCTCATTAAGTTCAGATTGTATTGCTTTTTTTTGAAGACTATTTTTGAATATGTTTTATCTCCAACTGAGAATTATTGAACAGTGGGGCCAAGTTGGAGGCCTTAAAGGACATTTATTTACATTTGGGATTTTGTTATGTTTGTGTTACACTCTGGATCATCACACATTCTCTCAATATAATTCAATAAAACAACTTGAGTCCCTGGTCAATGTTTGTTTAGAAAGTTATATAACCAGATGGGAAAATTATGTTCTCAAATCTGGGTACAGGTAGTCCTCAACTTACAACCACAATTGAGCCCCGAGATTTATGTTGTTAAGTGAAACATTTGTTCAGTGAATTTTGCTCCATTTTAGGACCTTTCTTGCCACAGTTGTTAAGTGAATCACAGCAGTTGTTAAATTAGTAAGACGGTTGTTAAGTGAATCTAGCTTCCCCCATGGGGTCGCACAAATTGCTTGTCAGAAGTTCGCACAAATTGATCACATGACCCCAGGACACTGCAACCGTCATAAATACGAGCCAGTGCTGTCAAGCATCCAAATGTAAATCACGTGACCGTGGGGATGCTGCAGCAGTCGTAAGTGTGAAAAATGGCCATAAGTCACTTTTTTCAGTGCCTTTGGAACTTCAAACAGCCACTAAGTGAAACTGTTGTAAGTCAAGGACGAGCTGTGTTCCATCCTCAGAAATGAGATTGCAAATGGATGAAAATAAAAGCTACCAAATACAAACGTGGAGAATGACTCAACATTTTAATAATAAAAATAGGAGTTTGCTTTTGATCTGTGTTTAGATTTATTCTCAAGCGAATGGAGATAAAATATTAATATTTAAGTCATAGGCCAAGCTTTAAAAGTATGCTGTGTTAATGTTCTATTCTTTAGAAATCTGTAAAGACTTTGCAATATCCCAAAGTAATTGAACAGAAAATGTTGCTTCAGGAAAAAAAAAATGACAAAGTGCACTTAGTCTGATTTAAATGTCACAGTCAAACCAATTCAAAGCTTTACTCAGAAATGAAATGTTACCAGGATGCTTGTAAATATTTTTAAGACATGTTGAGTCAGGAACAGTTTATCTGCATTTATTGAGATGTTTAACTGTACACCCTGATCTCTTTATTCCTAATTTTCTCTGAATCTTATTTGAATTGCTTCCAAGTAAGCGTATTTAGGATTGCAGGCAAGACAGTTTTCAGAATCTGGAAAAAAAAAGGGGGGGGCAAATCAGGTGATATATCATTCCTTATAACCCCATTTTTCTTTAGGTTGAATTTGGCCCCGTGAAAGGAATGAGCAAATTTAAAACCTCCCACGGCATTCAGGGCAGGGGAGAGATTCACATTTCTTAACAACCAGTTATGTGGGTGTGGTCTAATTTGTGGGTGTGGCTTGGTAACCATGTGACTGGCTGGGCATGGCTTGTATATAAATAATATAAATATTTAATTTATTATTTTTTTATTTTTTATTAAAAAAAGAGCAACTTTTACCCAAAATCAGGCAAAGCAGAGGCAGGCAGATTGAGTTGCTCCCAGAATCACAGATTCACTTCGAGATCTGTGTTTCTGCCATCTGTTACCTGAGTCTGCACTGAATAATAGAAGCTTCAGGCTCAGCTCTGCTTTGAGATTAGCTAGAAAGCAAGAAATGCAACGATTTCCTGCTTTCTAGACAATCTAAATCTGCTGGCACAGCAGAACAGCTGGTGGTCGGGATTAAAAAAACCAGGAAAAATAGCAGTTTAGCAGGCAGGTTGGGTGGCGTGTGTGCCAGGTAAGGAGTGAGTGGGCTGGGGGGGAGGGACGGGGCCAAACAGTGGCACGATTTGCCACCCCTGGGGAGAGTGCGTTTTGCGCGTGCATGTAGACCATTTCCTAAAAACCTCAGCTGTGCCGCCCGCACAGCTGACAAGCGCTGCGCACGGATGCGCAGCATTTCAAACTCCTCTCCTTTCCTGCTTTTTCAACTTCAGCTGTGCCCCACAAAGCAGCTGAAGTTGAAAATGCAGGAGAAACAGAGCAGCAGACCCTGAACCGGTTTGGTGTCTACTGGCTCTTCAGAGCTACCAGTTCCATAGAACCGGTCCAAACTGGTAGCATCTCACCCTGGATTCAGGGAGACAGTTGCCACCCAAAAGTGATTGTTTTGCCAGCCGAAATAATTATTTTTAACCATTAAATAATTGAATCCTCTTATTCAAAAAATAATAATCAGAGATCTCTTTTGCTTTTCTCAGTTCAGTTTTATAGCAAACTACAGGTGGAATGCACAGACTTTGATTGCAATCAGATTTGCTCCCAGTATTGTCAGAAAAAAAAGGCTGTTCTCAAATAATTCCAAAAAACCCTCTTATGAATAATTATCCAACTTCCTTCCATCCCCCCCCCCAGTGGTTTTGTGGGCTGATTTCAGAATAAAATGGTTCCGATTGTGTGTAAAGTGGACACTTTTTTCCCTTTTCAGAACAGTGGAAGTTATTTAGTAGCTTGATAAAGAGATCACTGTGGGTGGAGAGCATGCTGCTTTGTGGCTTGTTGTTCATTCGAGTAGCAGCAAACCACAAACCTTTCCTTCCATGGCAAGTACTTGCACACAAGGAAATAACCCCCTAGGTTAAGTGTTTTAAACCCTTTTAATCGTAAGCAGGCTTCCTTGGTAGCATAGAGGGAATTTCATTCATTTAATTATGGAATGATAGAACCATGGGCTGCATGATTGATTTAGTCCAATCCACTCTGAAATACAGGAAAGCCCATTTAACCAAGGGGTCTTGGGTGCTCTCTGAACTTGGTCATTTTCTTGCAGGTGTTTTATTACCCAACTAAGTAACATCATCAGTGTAGTAGGGAGTGGGGTTTGCTCTCATTTTGTATTCTAGTGGCTCGCCCTGTCAGTATTTGGTAGGAATGATCTTGGTTGTTGGCTGTTTTAGAAATTGAACCATCCTTGAGAGGAGATCCCTGGCCAGGTTCTTCTTAGAGGCCCTCAGAGATACAGAACCTATAATCTCTGCAGATCGGCTGTCTGTCCAAGGCAGAACTCATCTCACTTGGTCTGTGTCACAAGTATTTAGTAGAGTTCCTACTTCCTTCCTTTGCTTTCTTCCTCTCACGGAGTAATTCTCCCAACATCGTTTTTGTTCCACATCTTTCAGTTTCCATCAGGGTTCCCCAACCTGGGCCATTCCTAGGTGTTGGGACCTCAACACCTAGCATTCCCTGCCAGCATTGCCATGGTTGAGGAGTCTGGGAGGTGGAGTCCACCTACCTTTAATTTGACCAGCTTATATGAACCTCAGTCTGTACAGGTAGCCTTTGACTTACGACCACAATTCAACCCAAAATTTCTGCTAAGCGAGACAGTTGTTAAGCAAGTTTTGCCTCACTTTGTGACCTTTCTGGGGACCATTATTAAGCAAATTGCTGCAGTTCTTCAGTTAGTGACATGGTTGTTAAGTGAATCTGGCTTCCTCATGGACTTTGCTGGTGAGAAGGTCACAAAAGGGGATCGCATGATCCCGGAACACTGCAACCGTCATAAATGTGAGTCAGTTGCCAAAAGAGAGATAATTGTTTGTTTATGTTTGTTTTTTAATGACCCCGTAATCCCTTGTATTGATGGAGTCGGGGCAACTGTGTGTTTACTGGCCGGATGCCTTTCCTATCGCCAATGCGGAGTTTGCAGCTGATATTTACTCATTGTGCCCAGAGAGACATATATATATATATATATATACCTGCCACCACTTAGGATCGAACTCACAGCCTCCTGATTGTGAGACGAGAGCTCCACCTTAGTCCAGTGCAGTACCCTGTCAAAAGAGAGAGAATGGGGTCTGAATTCTGATCAAATGACCATGGAGGTTCTGCAATGGTCGTATGTGTGAAAAACGGTCTTAAGTCACTTTTCCAGTGCTGTTGCAACTTCGAACGGCCAGATTGCTAACTGATCTGTTGTAAGTCAAGGACTACCTGGGCTATTTGTTTGTCCTGCTCCCGAAAGAATCGCCGATCCCTCTTAATGTTCGGGGTCCATAAGCGCTTTCCCTCAAGGCTCCTGCACACATCCAGAGGTTGAGTGGGACACGAGGCTTTTCTCTAACCACTCTTGCCTTTTTTCTCTCCAACCCTTTTCTAAAAGGCGTCATGGGAACGGACCCCACTTTCTCTGCTTCATGGCCCCCCTTTGAGGAGGCAGCGGAAATAGGGAGCAAATGGGGGATTTTTGCACAGCAGGTGAGTTGGAGAAGAAATATCAAATAGAAGCACTTTCATTGATTGCTCTCTCCATTCTCTTCTCATCTTGTATCACAGAGATACAGGTACAGGTAATCCTCGACTTACGACCACAATGGAGCCCCAGGTTTCTGCTGTTAAGTGAGAACATTATTAAATGAGAATTGCTTTTTTTTTTTTTTTAAATATTAGTTTAGAAATATCTATCTGCCCATCTCTGATGCAATGAGAAGCAAAATGAATCCACCTTCTCTGCAATTACTTATCCTATTTTATTACTTTTGGAGACTACTGTCCCGTGGACAAATTGCCTAAACATCCTTTGTTCAGTATAGATAGTCCTTGACTTATGATCTACCAAATTTCTGCTGCAAAGCAAGATGTTTGTTAAGTGGGTTTTGCCCTTTTGAGGACCTTTCCTGCCACTGTTGTTAATTGAATTGTTGCAGTTGTTAAGAGAGTAACAAAGCTGTTAAGTGAATCTGACTTCTCCATTGAGTTGGCTTATCAGAAGGTCGCAAAGGTGAACATAGGACCCCGCGACATTTCAACCGTCATAAATATGAACCACTTGCCAAGCGTCTGAATTTTGATTCACATGGTCATAAGGATGCTGCAGTGGTTGTAAGTGTAGAAAATGTTCATAAGTCACATTTTTCAATGCCATTGTAATTTTAAATGGTCCTCGCATGAACTGTTGTGAGTCAAGGACTACCTGTGTGTGTGTGTATGTATATATATGTATGGTATTCAGCTTTGTTTGGGTATTTTCCCACCTCACTATAGTTGTGCTTTTAAAGTTGTAGTAACGTTTCGGCAGAATTTCATCTGCCATCATCAGGCTTCTGTATAGTGTTTGTCTGTGAGTCAGACTTTCACAGCTGTTTCAGTTTTAAATTTGATGCTATGACCTGTGGCTTTCATGTGTTGGACTAGTGAGGAAGAAAACCAAGGAAAACCAAGGCATATACGAAGTCCCCTGTGCATCATGCCCGGCCACATACATTGGACAGACCAAGAGAAGAATAAGCACCCGCCTGGATGAACACAAAAATGCAGTCAAAAAGCTGGAACACACTTCCTCACTAGTCCAACACATGGAAGCCACAGGTCATAGCATCAACTTCAATGGCACCAAAACCCGAGCCACTATAGAAAATCCCACTGTAAAAGTCTGACTCACAGACGAACACTATACAGAAGCCTGATGATGGCAGATGAGATTCTGCCAAAATGTTGCTACAACTTTAAAAGCACCACTACTATGACGTGGGAAAATACCCGAACTAAGCTGAAAACTATATGTATGTATGTATATGATTTGTAGATCGCTTACAAGATAATAGGTATAAGTATAAACATAGTAATGAATACATGAAATGGATACATATAAGAAAAATAAAAAGAAACAATCGGAGGGTAGGCACCTTGGTGCACTTATGCACGCCTCTTATGTATACCATATGGCTATTGACGGGTGGTATTCTACTGGTTCGGACTGGTTTGGGTGAACTGGTAGCTCCTGTGATCATTTGGCCCCCACCACCTGCCCCTGCCCTTTTCCTGTGCACAGTTGATTCCCACGGCAGAGTAGTTGGCCTTGCATCGGCTGTCTTACTCACCGGGGCTGCAGTAGAAGGTAAGTATTCCAGCTAAAAATGTTATTTTCTAAATGCTGTGCATGCACGATGCATGCGTGATGTGTGCGCGTGATTACACTGGTTGAATTGCACCACTGGATTTTAATCACCACCTTCTAAAGCAGTGCTTAGCATTACGTATCTTATTCCAAGGGCCACTTTGCTCATCTGTAAATGCTTTTTTGTTTCCAATTTTAAGCTCTTGGAAAAACAAACCCAATTGCGGATCTTCATCCTCAGACTTCAAAGGGCAGGGAGGTATTGATTTGTCCCCGAGCTCCAGTAATTGAATATTCCACTGTTACAATAATGCTGAAGTTTGACCCTTTGTGAATTAAAGCAAAATCACTTTCAGGGAAGATCTGGTGATTAATATGAAATATGCAGGCACTCTGCTCATGCCTTCTATCCACCAGAGTTGAAGAGGAAGAGAGAAAATATCAGCATCTGACATACGATTTTTTTAATGTATATGTATATGTATATGTATATGTATATGTATATGTATATGTATATGTATATGTATATGTATATGTATATGTATATGTATATGTATATGTATATGTATATGTATATGTTTGTTTTCTGAGGTTTCTGAACCAAAGATACACACACACACACACACAAATAAATAAATATAAATAATAAGGTGAAATGTGTGCATGTGTAGAAAAGGCTGTAAAAGCACTGTAAAGTGTTATCTAAGTCTAAGCCAGAGGTCCCCAAACTTTCTCCAGCCAGTTGAAGGCCATAAGTCTTAAAGTGGCCAAGTTTTGGGCCCCCTGGTCTGAGTGCCATTGCTCCCACTGATACCATAGGTCAGAGTTCTCCAACTTTTCAGATCGGCTGGGGGGGCAGGGGGGCCACAGGATGGTTCTGCACGAGTATTACCCTCAACTCCATTTGTGCAAGCAGCACCTACACCCACCCACCGCTAATGCAAATGGAGGGCACGCACACTCACGCCAGTTGGAGAGGCTTGTGCTCACTCACCACTTCTGCAGCCCGGTTCCGAATGGCTCGAGGCCTGGAAGTGGATCACACCCCGGGGTTGGGGAACCCTGGCTGTAGATGGGACAGAGCCTCCATAACCTGCCCTGCTCTTTCTCTCGGCTCCTTCCCTGCAAGCAGTCCCATCGGAGGAGGCTCCACGAAGCCACCCAGGACCCGGGGTGGGCTTCCAATGATTTAACAAGGGCTCTCTGCCATAATGACTGGCTGGCTGGGCGTGGCCAGGGGGTCATGTGATGGGAAGGTCATGCGATTGGGTGGGCGTGGTCATGTGACTGGATGGGTGTGGCCAACTCGACCTTGCTTCTTTGCCTTAATTACCTAAAAAAAGATTATATACCAGAAAGTTGTGTATTATTTTGTGCATTTAACTTAATACTTAAATAAAAGACTGGTTGAAACCAGTCTTAATAGCAGTGGCTGTGGGAGGGATCTTGGCATCTTAGTGGAGTTTCTGGTGAGTTACGGGATTCTTATTATTTGGGAATTAATCCCCTGGGAGGCTCGTGGCTATGCTATCTGATTTTCTCCATGGCTCTCCCTTGCAAGCACTGAGTAGATTGTTTATCTAGTTTGCCACACTTTTACCAGGTGTGAAATGCTCTTGGCTGAATGCCCAGAAGTTCAATTAAGCCTACTAAGAGCCTTTTCCTTGCTGCTTGTCTTTCTGAGGTTATTGGGGGCGCTCCGGGCCCTGCATAGTCTTAGTCCCTGCCAGCCCCCACCAGCCCCCACCAGCCCACCCCTGCCAGGACCACTCGCCAAAATGCCTTTCCGGGCCACCCAAAGCTCCTGGCAAGCATTGACTGCAAGGGAAGGGATGTTGATACCCATTCTTTGGCAAGAGCACCCAGAAAGGGCACCATTTCCTCAATCCAACCTGCTATTCTGAAGGTAGATAAATTCAAGGCCACGTCTGTGGGCAATTGAAAACTCTCTGCCTAAAAGCCTTTCAGTCAGCGCTGGGAAAAAAGTCTGGGAAAAAAAATGCTTTCCTGAGATGAATCACAAAGTGGCTCTGTAACCAGCCCCAACCAACAGTAATGTTTTCTTTCTTTGTCTTCTAACAGCCTATAAGTAAGCTGGCATTCACAGGTATAATAGCAGTGCAAAAGCTGCTGGAGAAGACAGATCTGCTCAGGTGTTAATGCTTGGCCACTTTATTAGAAAGACTGATAGATAGTGTTCTCTCTCTCTTCTTGAAAAGTGCCAGGAATGGCTGTAATTTATAGGTTGCAGAAAAGGAGGGTGAAAGGACAATAAATATCACACCGAAAAAGCATTCCGGGTTTGAACTAAGAGTAACTAAATAATAATTTGTTATGTATTCATCTTTCTTGGTAACAAACTATTGTGTCGGTACTTTGAATCTGACCTACAAATCAACTTCCTTCTCCAGCTGCCTATATTTTACACAAGCAATTGACTGGAAGAGAATATCTTCCTGTTGTTCTTTGTTTTTAAATTACTGACACCCGCTTACAGTTACACTCAGTATGGAAATCAATTTTTGTCTCTCTTGCATAATCCATAAGAAGCATTTATGTCCTCTCTCGAAGCTACAAGCCCAACAATGTTTTGCTTGAAAAGTCAAGGCAGCCTATTTTTTCTTGATCCTTTCAGATTCAGGATTTGTCCAATTTCCCCAAAAAGATTGGCGGCAAAACTGTTGTCTTGCAAAAGGGGTTGGACTAGAAGATCTCCAAGGTCCCATCCAACTTGATTATTCTGTTCTGTGCTGTCTCCTGAGGGGAACTCATCACTTCCTCTTTTTCTTTTCCAAAGTTGAACATCTTAACCATTAATTCAAAGAGTTCCCTTCCCCGCAATTTTCATTTTTGGACATTCTCCTATTCGTTTATTATTTTAATTGAATGCGAGTCTTGGAAGCTTATGCTACAGAATGATTCATACATTTTCTAAATAAATAAATACAAGCGTGCCAGAGGTTTCAGAATTGGCAGGTGCACCGACTACCCAAAAAGGTTAATCAGATTATTTTTGTAGGGGAAATTAGGCTGTCATCTGACATATGTCTAAAGAAAAAGGATTTTTGCTTGTTTTCATGTGATTTCCAGTCAAAGTTGTTTGCAGTAAAGTTGTGAGATATTAATTAGCGTGGATGTATTTTGGGTTTATATGACGATGAAGGAAAACTAAACTTCAAGAAATGTTAAATAATCAACATGTAAAGCATACTTTTAAAAATAGGGTTCCAAAGACTTTCTTGAGTGAATCACTGCAGCCGTTCAGTTAGTAACCGAGCTGTTAAGCGGGTCCAGCCTCCCCATTGACTCTGCTTGTCAGAAGGTCGCAAAAGGGGATCCCGTCACTCCAAGAAACATTGCAACCGTCATAAGTACATGCCAGTTTCCAGGCATCTGAATTTTCAGCACTTGACCATTGGGGTACTGCAATGACCGTAGGTGTGAAAAATAGTCCTAAGTCACTTTTTTTCAGTGCCGTTGTAACTTAGAATAGTTGCTAAAGGAATGGTTGTAAATCGAGGATTAATTAAGCCTTAATTCATAGTTTGCAAACCACGGTTAAGCTCATAGTTTGCACTGAACTGCAATAAATTGAGGCATAGTTTAGCACAGAATCTCAGCAAATAATGTATTCACCAATAGCCTTACTTTAATTATGCGGTCACGGCTCATCAAATAATTGGATTTCACACAGAGTATCAGTCTGAAGTTTAAAAGATAGAATACATTTTTACATTTTCCGTGTCTACTTCCCTTTTCAGACAACCGAAGGGGAATATTCATTATGTTGTGTCGAGAGCTCTTAGCACTGGGTCGGATTCTGCAACACATTTCTGTCTGCTGGCAGAGTAACAATGGAAGGGCTGGGTTGAGTAAGTGACAGCAATGCCAAATTGGTTTGCCATTGTAGGGAGTTGTTATTGACACTTCTTTTGCATCAATCTGAGTTTAAACTATCCAGAAAGAACAGAGATGGAAGTTAGTTGTTTTGTTGTTGTGGTTGTTGTTTTTTGCTAAAGATTTCTTTCAGCAGCTCGGCCGATGCATTTAAGAGGCAATTTTAAAACTATTTTGGAAGGGGGAGAGGTTGATCTCAACTGGGACGAGGAACTAAGGGGCTTTTACAAGCTGTGAACTGCGAAAGACAGAGAAAAAGCAGGACATGAAAACTGATCAAGGCTAGAAGCAACCGAGAACTAAGGAGAACTTTCCTCACAGGGAGAACAATTAGCCAGTGGAACAGCCTGCCTCCAGAAACTGTGAATGCTCCAACACTGGAAGTTTTGAAGAAGATTTTGAACATCCATTTATCTGAAATGGTTGAGGGTCTCCTGCTTGGGCAGGGGGTGGGCTAGAAAACTCTGGTATACTGTAATAATCTTCTCCTTCTCCTCCTCCTCCTCCTCCTCCTCCCTCTTCTCCTCCTTCTCCCCCTCTCCCCCTCCTCCTCAACTTCCTCCTCCCTCTTCTCCTCCTCCTCCTCCTTCTCCTCCTCCCTCTTCTCCTCCTCCTCCTCCTTCTCCTCCTCCCTCTTCTCCTCCTTTTTCTTCTCCTCCTCCTCCTCCCTCTCCTCCTCCTTCTCCTCCTCCTCCGTCTCCCCTTCTCCTTCTCCTCCTCCTCCTCCTTCTCCTTCTCCTCCTCCTCCCTCTTCTCCTCCTTCTTCTCCTTCCTCCTCTTCCTCCTCCCTCTTCTCCTCCTTCTCCCCCTCC
>BHEV01035784.1:0-12438 GCA_004319985.1 Emydocephalus ijimae
GTGTAAAAGTATGCTAATGGTTCCATCCTGCTGCCTCGGATGTGAACCCGCTTCTGCAGAACCGCAATAAATCAGAGAAAATTCAGATCCGTGTCGTGTCAGTCTCTCGTGTGAATGCAATCTCACATAATTATATGAGAAGGAACCCCAAAGTTGTGCTGGTGAAGTGGAAAGTACAGCAGAAATCTGGTAACTGAAGATGGTAAGTGGTGTTTTGGATATAAACTGAAAATAATAACTAAAGTTATGAAACAATGAATGGGGCTTCGAAGGAATCTCATTGTATATATGAACAATATATTGTAATGCAAGAAACAAAGAATGAACAGTTATTTGTAGCTTACAAAAGAAGCATATGCCACTGTTTAATATTCAAAACCCAACTTTATGCACATAAAGTAACATTACAAGTATAGAAGAATTACAGACTTGCTTATGCAAGGGCTTAGAACCCCGTGACTATAGGTCACCAGAAACTCCCAAGTGTCTTATGGAAAAGGCAGCATGAGTAATATTCTCAAATGAAGTAATATACATAAGGTTATTGTTGTGAATTAATAAAAGTGCTTAAATAAAGATTATTAAAAACCCTTAGAAAAGTGCAGGGTTCTGGCCCTGCACTTCTGATTGGCCAATAATAGTGACATTTAATTGTCCATTCAGGAGAATCTGATTGGTTATTAATGGGCCTATTTCATTGGTTAAGGGAACTAACGCTTCCCGTTTCTTATTGATTATTTGATCAGCAGCTTGCCTATAAAAAGGGCTATTGCTGCCGTAGTTTTTGCTCTGTTCCACAATGTTAAATAAAGAGTTGAAGTTCACTGTTCGTCGTCTCGTCTCCAATCCTTGCACCCATGCACAGAACTTAACACTGGCAACGAGGGTGGGATTTGGAGATGTCAGAGCTGACTGAGCACTACAGAGCGCCAAACAGAGCATGTGGCTGAAGACGCACCAACGGCTGAACCATGTCTAGCAGCATCATACCACCCACTCCATTCGACCCGGCACAAGAAGACTGGGACTCATATATGGACCGATTCCAGATGTTTTTGGAGACCAACAACTTGAAGGATGCCACTACCGGAAAGAAGCGAGCGGTATTCCTAACTCACTGTGGGCCGACCGTGTTTAAGATGGCCAAGGCACTAGCCAAACCGGATGAGGTGAAGTCCATGGACTGGGACGTCCTCGAGCCCCTTCTACGGGCCCACTATGCACCAACCGTACCAACTCTTGTTCGAAGACATGAATTTTATCAGAGAGACCAGCGGAAGGGAGAAAGCATTGCAGATTTCATTGTGGATCTCTGGAATTTGGGAGGCCTCTGCGGGTTCGCCGACCTCAAAGAGGCCCTGAGAGACCAATAGTTCTGGGATTAGATGCACTAGCCACCCAAAGTAAGCTGATGGCAAAAGGCGACATTAGCCTTGCAGATGCCATCGCTGACGCTACTGCAGCAGAAGCAACCAGGAAGTCGGCTGCACGAATGCACCGCACCCACGCCCCACTCCGCCAACTCGCCGGCGAAATCTCACCTCACCTGGAAGGACAGGCAATGACAGCCCACCACGAGGACCTCGAATTGTCATCAGGAAGTGATGAAGAAGAGGTCAACCGGCTCCGGTCTGAACGAGACCAACGGCATCAACGTAACCAGAGAGTACAGTACCAATGCGCTGGTTGTGGGGCAAACCACCCACTATCAGACTGCAAATTCCTCGACACGCTCTGCCATGTGTGCGGGAAAAGAAGTCACATCGGAAGAGTCTGTAGAAGCAAGCAAGGATCCAACCTACCTCAGAGGGGGACCAACTACCGGAAGTCACCCTGTGAATCAGGAATACTTAACCCACCAATGGAACAACCACTCCTACAGAAACAAACCACTAGCCCAGTCAACGAAACGAGAGGAGGCACACCAAACCATTACAATTGGTCACGCCTCATCATTAGACGCCAAGAAGATCCGGGTGAAGGTTGCCATCGAAAACCAGCCCTGCATGATGGAAGTCGATTCAGGATCGTCCCTCTCGATGGTTTCCTGTAAGACCCTTAAACAATTAATTCCCACCGTCTGGCAGCAAGACCTCAGATTCCAAAGAATCATACTTAAGGACTATCACGGAAATCGAATTCCAGTCGTTGGATCCAGCAAAGTCCGTGTCTCATTTAAAAATCGTACTGCATCCCTACCACTAACCGTAGTCGACAGGGATCGGCCTAGTTTGTTAGGCCTCCAATGGTTCGCTCCCCTTGGAATTGAAGTAGCCAGCATTCACCGAACCAACAGCGACGACTGGGAAGAGGCCATTGTCCAGGAGTTCCAGGACGTCTTTACAGAGAGATTAGGCGAGTACATGGGGACCCCGATATCATTTAACCTTAACCCCAAAGTAGCTCCCATCCGCCTTAAGCCTCATCGAGTTCCATTTGCCCTTAAACCAAAGATTGACGAGCAGCTTGATAAATTAATAGCCCAGGGTGTATTAGAACCAACCAACCACGCTCCCTGGGAAACCCCAATCGTAACACCAATCAAGCCGGATGGATCGTTAAGAATTTGTGGGGACTACCAAGCCACCCTGAATCACGCCCTTCAGCAGAATGCTTACCCGGTACCGGTGGTACAACACCTTCTCCATTCCCTGGGGGGCGGAAAAGTCTTCGCTAAATTGGATTTAGCACAGGCATACCAACAACTGCCTGTAGATAAAAAAACGGCAGAGGCACAAACAATCGTTACGCACCGAAGTGCATTTAAGTGCAACTGACTCCAATTCAGAGTTAGCATGGCCCCAGGAATTTTTCAGAGCTTGATGGAGAGACTACTACAGGGTATAAAAGGGGTTGTACCTTATTTTGATGACGTTTTAATTGCTGTTCCAACTAGAGAAATACTAAGGGAGCACCTGAGGTTAGTTCTCCAGAAATTTAAAGACTCTGGCCTTAAAGTAAAAAAAAATAATGTCAACTGTGTACGGATAAGGTAGAATTTTGGGGGTACTTAATCGATAAACAAGGCATTCACCCCACTGATAGCAACCTAAGGGCAATCAAAAACGCTCCAAGGCCCCGAAATAAGACTGATCTCCAAGCTTTCCTGGGCCTTATTAATTTCTACAACGTGTTCCTGCCCCACAAAGCGACCGTAGCCGAGCCCCTACATCGTCTGTTGGACAAAAAGGCAACCTGGGTCTGGGGACACCGAGAGGAACACGCGTTCCGACAAGTAAAAAACTTATTGACTTCAGACGCTGCTTTGATGCAGTATGAGACTTTGCCGTTAACGATTACATGTGATGCATCACCATTCGGAGTGGGTGCCATTTTGAGCCATGTGTTACCAAACGGTAGTGAAGTCCCTATTGCCTACTTTTCAAAAATGCTATCAAAAGCTGAAGGTAACTATAGTCAAATCAATAAAGAGGCTCTTGCTGTCGTTTCTGCTGTTAAACGATTTCATGAATATATTTATGGGCGAGTTTTTACTATAGTCACTGACCACAAACCTTTGCTGGGGATTATAGCGGGGGACAAGCCAACCCCTTATATATTATCTCCCAGAATGACTCGCTGGTCGGAATTCTTGGCTACATATAATTATAAACTGCAACACCGCCCGGGGAAAGTCATCCCCCACGCTGATGCACTAAGCCATGCACCACTTCCTGAAACCATTGACGACCCAGCTCCAACTGTTGCGACGGTCCAGGTTGAAACACTTCAATCACCACCACTGACAGCTCGAGATATCGCGATCGAAACCAAACGTGATCCCATTTTGGCGCGAGTTCTTAGCTGGATCAAGCAAGGATGGCCATTGGATCAAATCCCTGACAACTTCATCCCCTTCAAGAATCGACAGACGGAACTGTTTTCACAGAAAGGCTGCATAATTTGGGGGGATAGAGTCGTCGTCCCAGAGCAGCTGCAATGAGCGGTCTTGAAAACCTTGCATGAAGGCCATCCTGGCATAGTGCGCATGAAGGCGCTCGCACGAAGCTACATGTGGTGGCCGGGTATCGACAAGCAAATCGAGGCCTGGGTAAAGACTTGTTGCAAATGCCAGGAAGTTAGCAATGCCCCACCAAAAGCAACNGGAAATTGGACAGATTATTCGCAACCCATGGACTGCCAGACATTCTGCCAGTTTACCACACTTTCTTTTGAACAGTATTTGGTGGACCGTGATATTTGCCATGCGCTAACTTCACCGGTGCATCCTGCGGCCAATGGAAGAGCCGAGCGCATGGTACAATTCATCAAAAAGACCCTACATAAAATGGACTATGGCGATATCGAAGATAAGATTAACCGGATACTCCTTCTTCAACACATCACTCCGCACAGCGTCACCAACAAGACTCCAGCTGAATTGTTAATGGGACGAAAACTCCGCTCCCACCTTGACCGACTATACCCATCGTACGAACCAGAAAAACCACACGGATCCAGTGGGAAATGCCGCGAATTCCAGATAGGTGACTTAGTCTTCGCTAGAAACTTTTCTGGCGATCCTTTGTGTGTCGAGGCAACTGTAATCCAAGTCACAGGACCCAGGTCGTACTGAGTAAAAAGTCGTGACAGAAGAATATGGAAGCGCCATATTGATCAGCTGCGTTCAAGGCTGCAACCTCGTTTCTGCGACTCCAGTAACTTCCAAACTGAGTGGGGAGGAGATGCCGAGGAGACCGAGTTCGAAACAGCAGAAAGCACGAGTGGAAGAAGTGAGCATTTGGAAGGATCAGAGAGGGTGGTGGACTTGCCTCAAAGAGACACCTCGTCAGAAGCAAGCCCACAAAGGCTAGAGGACAACGAGGACATTAGTGGCACCGAGTTTTTAAATGAAGGACCGGAGGCACCCTGCTCGCCAAAAAACGTCCCACCCAAACAAGATTATAAACAAGTACCGCGGGGACAGCGAAAATCTAACAGACAATCTAAACAACCTGCCTACCTCAAGGATTACGTCACCACACCCCTTAAACGGAACCCAGGGGAAGGGGTGTTGTGAATTAATAAAAAGTGAATTAATAAAAGTGCTTAATAAAGATTATTAAAAACCTTTAGAAAAGTGCAGGGTTCTGGCTCTGCACTTCTGATGGGCCAATAATCGTGACATCTGATTGGTCCGTTCAGGAGAATCTGATTGGCTATTAACGGGCCTCTTTCATCGGTTAAGGGAACTAACGCTTCCCGTTTCTTATTGATTATTTGATCAGCAGCTTTCCTATAAAAAGGGCTATTGCTGCCATAGTTTTTGCTCTGTTCCACAATGTTAAATAAAGAGTGGAAGTTCACTGTTCATCGTCTCGTCTCCAATCCTTGCGCCCATGCGCAGAACTTAACAGTTATATTCTAAAAATCCATTTTTTCTCTCCAAAGTTTTTATTTTTTACAACAAACATGCGGACAAAACATAAAAACATAAAACCCTCTTTCAATTATATACACACAGTGTGTCATTTGGTTACAATCTTTTGTGCTATCCTTTTCTTACCATTACTCACAAGTTATATAAATTCTCACCTTATCAGTCTAGCTTGTGCTTATATAATATCAATTATTAAACATTCATTTGACTATTTTTCCATCATTTTATATGAAATATTCAAATTTTCATAATGATTTAATCTTATACATTCATCCAATGGTTAGATATTTTATGTTGTATTCTTTATCAGTCTATTAACTTTTATTGTAAGGCTTACTAATCGATTTCTTTACCATGTCTTTTTATCTAACCATTGATAAAATAAATCCCATATCATATAAAATTGTTTATCCTCTTGTTCTCTAATTTCAAATGTCAATTTACTCATTTCAGCACAGTCCATGATTTTCTTAATAATTTCCTCCTGCATAGGTATTTTTTCATTTTTCCAATTCTTAGCAAATACAATTCTAGCCGCTGTTAAAACATTTACAATCAAATATTTCAATTCTTTACAATATATTTCTGGTATAATTCCCAATAAAAATATCTCAGGTTTAAAGTCTATTTGTTGTTTTATCATTTTTCCAACCATGTGTGGATTATAGTCCAATATCTTTTTGCATCCAAGCATGTCCACCACATGTGGTAATACGAACCAGGTATCTGATGACATTTCCAACATTTATCCGATTTATTCTTGAACATCCTCGCAATTTTCACCAGGGGTAAGTGCCACCTGTAAAACATCTTATACAAATTTTCTTTATATGCAATTGACATTGTCATTTTATAATTTTGAGACCACAATTTTTGCCATTTATCTAAATCAATCCCATATCCAAAATTTTTCCACCATGCAATCATTGTTTCTTTTACTTGTTCTTCCTCTAATTTAAACTCTAGCAAATGTCCATAGTTTTTTTATTACTTTTTCATCAGTACCTGTCAAAATTTTATCTAAATCAGTCAACTTATCATAGATACCTTCTGTTTTAACATCTTTATCAAATCTAGATTGTATTTGCAAATATGAAAACCAATTCATTTTTACACCTTGTTCTTCCAACGCTTGCATAGATTTAAGTTCACCCTTTTCGTTCAATATTTCACCATATCTAACTGTTTGTTCCTTTTTATATATTATTGGATTGGAAAAAGCTTCAATAGTAGATAACCATAGCGGAATTTTTAAATAATATTGCTTTTTTTATCTTCTCCCAGTTTAGAAACAATGCTTCTCGAATATAATGTCTTCTAAAATACCCCTGCGTTTTAGTTCCCTTATACCAGAGGAAGTCATGCCACCCTAACAGCAAGTCATGTCCTTCTAAATTCAAAAGTCTAGTATTCCTTAATGTTATCCACTCCTTTACCCACATCAGACTTGTCACTTGGTAGTATAATTCTCAAGTGGGCAAAGCAAATCCTCCTCTTATTCTTGCATCTTATAACAATTTAAGTTTTATTCTCACTTTCTTCCTCTGCCAAATGTATTTTAGCATTATTTTGTTTAAATCTTCAAAAAATTCTTTCCCTAATCTGATTGGAATTGTCTGGAATAAGTATAAGATTCTGGGCAATACATTCATCTTAATTGTAGATATTCTCCCAATCAGTGATAATTGTAAATTTTCCCATTTTATCAAATCTGTCGCAATCTGTTGTTTAAGTTTGAGATAATTGTCCTCCTTAAGTGTGCTACATCTTGGTGTTATATGTATCCCTAAATACTTAACCTTGTTTGTGACCTGGATCCCCAAAACTTCCTCCAATTCTTTCTTTCGTCTTATTAACATGTTCTTTGCTAAAATCTTTGTTTTATCTTTATTTATTTTCAAACCTGCTACTTTCCCATACTCTTCTATCTTTTCTATCAGTTTAGGTGCAGACTCCAATGGATCCTCTAATATAAATACCAGGTCATCTGCAAAAGCTTGTAATTTATATTCTTCTTTTTAAATTTTCATTCCTTTTATTTCTTTTTCTTCTCTGATGTTCCTATTCAGCACTTCCAGTGTTAACACAAACAACAGAGGCGACAGTGGACAGCCTTTTCTGGTCCCTTTTCTTATATCTATAAAGTCTGTTAACTCTCCATTTATCATAACCTTTGCAGTTTGTTTATGATATATCTTTTCAATGGCTTGAGTAAATTTTTTACCAAAGTCTATTTGGTCCAATTGTAACAGCATAAAATGCCAATTCACATTATCAAAGGCTTTTGTGCATCTATAAACATCAGAGCCATTTGTTTTTCAGGATGTGCCTCATAGTATTCCAGTGCATCTAAAATTATTCTCATATTATGTTTAATCTGTCTCTTTGGCAGAAATCCATTTTGATCAGAATTAATAAAATTGTTTAAGTATCTTTTCAGTCTTTCTGCCAGAATTGAAGCAACAATTTTATAATCTGAATTTAATAGTGATATAGGTCTATAATTTTTAACTTGCTGTGGGTCTGTGTCCTCCTTCAGTATAAGGGTTATACATGCTTCTGCCCATCTTTCGGGTATTCTCTTCTTTGTCATAACTTCATTCATAATTTCTAATAAGTGAAATTTCAATGTTTCCTGAAATGTCTTATAAAATTCCACTGGCAAACCATCCGGACCTGGTGCTTTCCCAATGTTTGGCTTTTTTAAAGCTTCTGTTAATTCCATCATTGTTATATTACTTTCTAAGATTGTTTCAATATCTTTGGGTATCTGGGGCAAATTTGCTTCCTGTAAGTATTGTTGAATTCCTTCTTCCTGAACATTCTCTTGATGGTACAGTTTTCCATAGTAATCTTGAACAATTTTTTTCTTCTCTGCATTTCCATAGCATACAAGTCCTTGTTCGTTTATCAGTTGATTTATTCTTCTCAAGTTTCTTTCCTTTCTCAATTTATATGCTAGCCATCTGCCTGGTTTATTTGCATCTTCAAAGTAGTTCTGCTTAGCATTTCTAATTTTTTGTGCTATTCCTTCTTTTTCCATTAGCCCCATTTTATGCTTAGTTATGTCCATTTTAATTTTAATGTCCTTTTTTAATGGAAATTTCTGTAATTCTTTTTCCAACTTCTTGTAGTCATCTTTCAATATTTTAAAGATTTTTTTCTGTTTTACATTTCTTTTCCTTGTATGAGTTGGAACTAATAGAACACTGCTTAACCAACACATATTTCATATACAAAGAACAAAAATACAAGCAAATTGAAGGAGCCCCTATGGGATCACCACTGTCACCCATAATTGCAAACCTGTTCATGGAAGAATTCAAATCCAGAGCCCTAGCCAATGCCACCCACAAACCCAAACTATGGTTAAGATACATCGATGACACATTTGTTATTTGGCCCCATGGAAAAGAAAACTGAAACAATTTCCTGACACACCTAAACAGCACACACCCCAAAATCAAATTCACCATGGAAATGGAAAAAAACAAACAAATACCATTTCTAGATGTACTAATCTACAAAAAAACCAGATGGCACACTAGGACATACCATATACCAGAAGAAAACACACACCAACTGCTATCTCAATGCCCAATCCCACCACCACCCAGCACAGATAAACTCCATGGCCAAAACACTAATTGCCAGAACCAAACACCTGGCAGACAAGACACACATAAAGACTGAACTGCGCCCTGACTAAAGTACTGACAGCCAACGGATTCCACAAAAGCAAAATCACTGGCTTGATCTACAAAAACACACTGAGACATAATGGAGACCTAGAAGATGAACAGACCTATGGAACAGCTTCCTGCCCTACATAAGAGGTATTACAGACAAAATCATTAAGATACTACACAGGCATCACATCAAGACTGCCTTCAAAACAGACTAAAAAATAGCAGCCATCCTTAGAAACCCCAAAGATAAAATTGACCTGGAAAACCAAGGCACATATGAAGTGCATCATGCCTGGCCACATACATTGGACAGACCAATAGAAGAATAAGTACCTGCCTGGATGAACACAAAAATGCAGTAAAAAAGCTGGAACACACTTCCTCACTAGTCCAACACATGAAAGCCACAGGTCATAACATCGACTTCAATGGCACCAAAACCCTAGCCACTATAGAAAACCCCAGCTACAGAATTATCAGAGAAGCCATAGAGACTGAAAAAAGACCTGAAAACATGAATAGAAGAGATGATTCCACCAGACTGTCAATTATTTGGAAGTCTGCACTCACAAAGAAATCTCCACACCACAAGCCAGGCAAACACCTGGGCACAAACAGATCCCCCCTGATACCTCCAGCTCAAACACACCCCAACCAGGCACCCAGATGAAACCTAGCTTCCTAATAAATGATAGCCGTCCATTTACTCGGAGTCAAGCCACACTAAAAGCCTCCAATACAGGAAACACAATGTTGCCAGCCAATCAAGACAAAAAAAGCTACAAAACAGACAGAAGATATTAGAATCAAGCAGAACACAGTAAATTCCAAGACCAGTAAACAACAGACCAAGACTCCCAATCAATCAGGATGAAGAAAAAACCATTCTGGCACAGCAGTAGGCCAGCACCAAATTTAAAACAGAAAAGGCTGTGAAAGTCTGACTCACAAACGAACACAATACAGAAGCCTGATGACGGCAGATGAGATTCTGCCAAAACGTTGCTACAACTTTAAAAGCACAACTATAATGATGTGGAAAAATACCCGAACAAAGCTGAATACCATACATGTAAGTACCCGCGAAAACTTAAGAAAAAGATAGATAGATAGATAGATAGATAGATAGATAGATAGATAGATAGATAGATGATAGATAGATAGAGATAGATAGAGATAGATATGGATGGATAAAGATANTTCGCAGGTATTTGTATGTGGATCTTTGGTTATTCGGGTTTTCTCTTGCATTAAATTGGAAGTACCTAGGTGATGTTTCGATGAAGTCTTGTTCATCATCTTCAGGCTTGTGTCTTTGGCTTTGTGCTTCTTACTCCGAGAAGCACAAAGCCGAAGACACAAGCCTGAAGATGATGAATGAGACTTCATCGAAACGTGGCCTAGATGCTTCCAATTTTAAACGGGAGAAAACCCGAATAACCAAATATATATATATTATATATTTACATACATACATACATATACATACACATACATACATACACATACACACACACACACACACATATATATAGTTTTTGCAGGTACTTACATGTATGGTATTACCCGAACAAAGCTGAATAATATATGTGTATGTGTGTGTATGTGTATGTGTATATATATATACACATACACACACACACACACACACACACACACACACAAACACACATATACATCTGAGATAAAAAGCCACAAATGAAGCACATGATGAAATGTACTGCACCCAAAATCTAAGGATTGGTCTAAAGGGTCTTTGCCTGGTGTTTCTAGCCAAAGCTGAGCTTTTTTGTCTAAAAGGCAGAGTCCTCAGATGCTTCCTTTTCCAACTAAGGAGAAGACTTCCAGCACTTCAGTTTCCACACTGTGCTGTTGTTCGAAATGTCTTCTCACCATATCCTGCCTCTAAGTCATGCCTCACTTGGAGTGATGACTATAATCTTCTCTTGGTATTATGATGTTGTGAAGCATCTTGAAGATATTTCAAGCAAAGGAATGCATGTTTGGCCACATCTGTAAGCTGACAACTCAAAAAACTTTGCTAAGGCAATATATTTTTCTGTGCAGCTAGTTTTCATACCAAACAAAATTCTGTAGTAATTAGATGTCCCATTTGAACAAAATTGTTTACAAGAAATAAATCATTCCTGGCACTAAGAAAACATAAGACTGGAGACTTGCAAGAGAAACATCATTTCATCTCTTCATTTCTCACAAAAGTAGCCCAAACACGTGTCTTCTATTCTCATAAAAGTATGACTTCTGCTTTCAGTCATGGCTGCTTCATATCTATACCCTGTTATTATCATGCTTGCTGAAATACATAGTTGCATTTGGCTGCAGTGCACATCTGTAGCCTGAAAGTCTAGTCTAAAGATGCTTTGATTGAGTCAAACTGAGACCAGGTTGGACACAAAATGGTAAACTCACTTTGTTGACTTTGCTGCCTGGATTTGGGGCTAAAAAAACCAGTTCATGATGATTATCATATTTTCATTTACTGAAGCAAGAGTGAGAAATCCAGACAGCATGGCTATACTAATAGATACTTGGAGTGATAGTTCAGCCATAACTGAAGTTTCATAGATATTCCACCCATGTGCTAAAAGGCTTTTTAAAACAATTGTTAATAGGTTAAATAAATATGGAATTAATTGCAAAGTTTTATATCTGAGTCAGAAATGATCAACACTAACCATCAGAACCACAGCATTGAGACTTGTCAATGCAGCAATCAGGAAATTCAGATGAGCTGCCTCCAAATGAAGATTTGCAGCAACAATTCTGCAATGTTTCCTCTAGAGCTACAAAGCAAGGTGTTTGCCAAGGGGCAGAAATCTTCAGCTTCTCTCACCTCTGAACTATGAGATTACACACACACACACACACACACACACACAAAGAGAGAGAGTACATATGGCACCTTAGTTTTTTTACTTATCTTTATGTCTACTGAGATTCTCAATCATCCAGGTCATGTCTTTGTTTTTCCTTGAAGACGTTTTGCTTCTCATGCAAGAACCTTCTTCAGTTCTGACAGAATGGTGTGAAATGGAAAGATTTATATTCCTTGCAGTCATCTGATCATTAGTACTCTTTCTGAGAGTCTGCTTTCAGCATTTGCCCATGGATTTTACTATGCTAGTTATAGCTAATATACAGGTTCCACATCCATTTGCACTATTCGGATTATCCCAAGGGCACTGGTAAACCTCCAGGTAACCTCAACAACTCTCAAAAAGAGTGCTAATGACCAGGAATGTAAATCTTTCCATTCCCACCTTTTAGTCAGAACTGAAGAAGCTTCTTGGATGAGAAGTGAAATGTCTTCAAGGAAAAACAAAGAAAGTCCAGTTGCCTCTTGAAAAA
>BHEV01035785.1:0-22982 GCA_004319985.1 Emydocephalus ijimae
TTTCATGCTGAGGGCCTACCAGCAACCACGCAACTTGAACTGATTAGTCAAAATGGCGCCAACCACGAGGCGCGCCTAAAATGGCCGCCCATAGTGGTGCTAACAGTCCAGAGATGCACCAGCCCTTAAATGGAGGGAAAGGCAAAAATAAAGAGCTGGGAGAAGAAGCAGAGTTTCCTCTAACTGCGTTGGTGGGGGGAAGACGCAACAAATGATAATAAAGCTGAACGAAAGGGCTGCTCCTGGGAGCGCAATTTGGCAGAGGGAGAAGGAGGNAGCAGAGGGAGAAGGAGGGGGGGTGGGGGGGGCAAAGACTCCGACTCCCCCTAATTCCCCCCTAAAAGGTGAAAAACCTCGCTGACAGAAATTTGGGACCACACAATTAGGCAGGGAACAAGGATTAAAAGAAAAGCAAACCTGATACAAGAATTCTAGCAAGAGATCTGAAACTGCCAAGACATGAAAGTAGCTGCCTGTCTGTCGAAGGCTGAGCTAAAACTGGGGGAACGCCTGCAGGAGTCACGTGGAGGAGGAGGGCGTTCCTTCAATTATAGCTCAGCCTGTATGACACGAGACTGGAGCACCTCCCACTCTCTGGATGCTTGCAGCAGTTCGACGGAGAAAGGCATAAGCTTAAGAACCTACAGCTCACTTCATTAGGTGCAGTCATGTGACTAGACTCACAGAGCACTTAAATTGGGATGAGGCAGTTGGGGAAAGAGAGAAACATAGGTTGGTTATGTAAACGCAGGTTACACATGCGTGGGAGTGGGTATGTGTGACAAATTACTACTATCCTATCAATTAATTAACACTTGTACTGTATTGATATTCCATTGCGTTTTTTAGATTTCCTGAAAACTTTTTTCTTTATGAGTTCAGTCAGTTCTGATTCCATGTTAAAGTCTCATTTTCCCGAAAAGGTTACTGAGATCTTCAATAGAGGGGCCTGAGAGGTTGAAATTGTCTGGTATTATTTTGTCCTTTGTGACATGTAAATATTAGTTTGTTTATTTTCCAACTACATTGGGACCCATAAAAAATTAGCCTTTTTAGTGTCAGATCAACTTTAGGAATCTTGATTCCAAGCATAAGCCGAGCAGATGTTTCCATAGAAAAATTTCATAGAACCAAACTTGACTTGACTATTCTGATAGTACCAAATGATCCTTGTCATTTCAAGTAGACAGAGACTTGAACCAATAGCAGATTCAAATACTGGCAGCCCTCAATTTATGACCGCAACTGGGACTAGAATTTCAGTTGCTAAGCTAGTTGTTAAGTGACTGGTGCTGGATTTTATCACCTTTTGTGGCTAGAAAGTATTTGATACACCTTTACTTGTCACTGCTTTTTATTCCCAGTTCACATTTCTTCTCACTAACTAAAGAAGGTGTACAAAGTAGCCTGTTATGCTATTTAATCTCTTCATTCCTTTGGAAGTGTCTGAGAAAAATCTTCAGCTCCAGTTTGGTTACAGAAGAAGATTGGATGAATATTCAGACACATTACATATATAATGTTTCTGAATATTCATCCAGTCTTTGAATATAATCAGTCTTGATTGCCATACTTAAGCAAAAATTGTCAGGTCATGAAGTCAGCATTCAGGTGAACACCATGTCCAACTTTCTATTGGATTACCCCTTAACTTTGCTTGTGGAAAGCCAGCAGGGAATGTCAAAAGTTGTCATTGTATAACTGCAACTCACAAAAATGTCTTCACAGGATGGCTTTCATGCCTAAGGGAGGCCTAGAATTCAGAGTTTTCTGCTTTTTAACCCAGCACTTTATCTGCTGCACAAAATGACTGGCAAACTGTATTGACAATGTCCCAAAATTGCCACTGGTGAGAAGAAAGCAAAAAATATATATTCTATAGTATTTAGACTGTATTTAGAGATTGTTACCACTCCTGAAATGCTTCAAATCAATGGAGAAAACCTAAAGAAGGTGGACATTTTTCGGTATCTGGGAGCAGCCCGGATACGTTGACAAGAACTCATGGGTGTACAGGATGCTAACCCATCTTAAATCTAAGATTTACAAGAAAACCACCCACCCTGTTGCACTGTATGACATCAAATGCTTGACAGCAACAACAGGGACCAAATGTTATGTCCATGCCATGGAAATGCGAAAGCCCCATTGGATATTGAGCATCTCCCTTCTTGACCACACCATAAATGACACAATTCAACAACATTTTGGTGTGACACCAATTATAGAGAAGATGAGAAAAGGCCGACTCTGCTGATATGGATACATCCATTGCTACGACAACTTACCAATTAGAAGTCAATGGCTGGCAATCTCGCAGGCATTTAAAAGAGAGATGACAAGACACCATCAACAAAGACATGCAAACCGCAGGACTTTGCCCCAGATATATAGTTGACCATGCAAAGCGATGTTTAATGATACAAAAATGGACCCTGCATCTGCGAGAATACACTAGGAAGAATGATAATATTTAGGCTGCATTTAGAGGTCCACAAGTAATAGCATGGCAACAGGCACCTCGATGGAGAATGGAAAGGCAAGATGACAACCGCAATGACCTAACTGAATTCTCCTCTTGTACATGTGCTTTATGACACAGGTAAAAAGAGATCTGGGACTTAAGTTTCATGATGACAGCCATCTTTTTTATTCTTCAAACTTCCCCATCTGGATGCACCTTTCCCTAATCTTAATTCTCCCAACCTTCTAAGCTCACAATGTGACTTCATTTTTCTGCTTTGCAAATATTTTACATGCTAACTAATCATTGTTGTCTTTTAAAAATTGGAACTACTAAAATAAAGCTTCTTGCAAAATCTTAGCTCTAATCCTGAAAAAGTGCAATTGTACCTGTGCTGCAGTTACAATAGAAAACAGGATGCAAGGGCATTCTTTGCTGGAGGCCAGAGAAGTCTTTGCTGTTGTGAAATTATTCACACAGACATTACCTTGTTATTTCGTCAGAGGAACAATAGCACTAGTAAGATGTTAATTCTTATCACAAAACATAGTTTCATATTTTATACATGAACTCTGACCATGTCTTCTTCCTCTCTCGTGTTTGCTTCTTTGTTCTAAAATGGCAAACAAAGGTTATTTGTAAGAAGATCCACCCAGTTGAAACGGTCAATAGGAAGATCTGCTTTAAATGAAGTACCCCTTTTCTTTTCCAACAGCAAACAGAATTATTTTTGCATTATAGAATCTTCCATTTACATTAAAGAAACAGTCCTAACACTCCTGTAAAGGGGTTCTGATGAATCTTTAGAAAAACTAAAGAAGAAATCTCCAGCATTTCAAAATTACATAAATACCAAACCTGAGGGAAATCTTTCATGGAAAATTTGGGAAGCTACAAATTGGTCAGAGCAGGGGTGTCAAATACAAGGCCTGCAGCCCGCAATGTGGTTGGATCTGGCCCGGGGGGGTCATCCTGGAAAATGTAAGGGGCCAGCTCACATCGTTTTGGCATGGTCTACCCAGTGCAAAGAGGAAACATTGGGCCAGCCTAGGTTCGGCCTGGTCTACCCAATGCAAAGAAGAAACATCGGGCCAGATAGCTTCAGCCCAGTCTACCCAGTGCGAAGAGGAAACATGCCAGCAGTTTGGGGAGTGGCTTCAAGCTGGCCACACCAGAGGTTATTTAGCAGGTTCTGTACAGTTCTGGAGAACCGGTAGTGGAAATTTTGAGTAGTTTGGAGAACTGGTAAATACCACCTCTGACTGGAGATTTTACAGTATCCTGCCATGCCCACCAAGCCATGCCCATAGAACCGGTAGTAAAAAAATTGGAATCCCATCACTGGGCCATACCCACCGAGTTGGTCATACCCAGTCAGTGTTGTCAAGCTGGCCATGCCAACCCAATTGGCCATACCATCCAGGCACCACCCTCCCAAGGTAAACCACAGTCCTGATGCGGCCCTCAATTAAATTGAGTTCAACACCCCTAGGTTAGAGGTACCACTGGACTGTAAAAGTAACCCCAATAAAATTATGCTTATTTTACCCTGAAGAAGTCACCTTCTAAAGAAGACAGACCTTTGTTTGATGGCTTAAAGAAATAATTTTTGCAACAAATGATTTAAAGCTTACCTGAATTTATTGAATTTTCCTAACTGCCCAGACTCCCATGCCTGCCTCTGGAAAAAATAGGAGACATCTATGGTGAATTTTAATTTTATTCAAAGCCTGTTTCAGTCTTATAAATAGGAATACTCCACATTGTCTGTAAGCTAGAGGAAGGGAGGGAAAGAGGGGAAGCTGGGGCATAAGCTATACAACCATGTAATTAAAATTTTTATTAACGTCAATAAAACCTTCATCCCTAAGCTCAAGGAATATATATATCTACCAAAGCAGAACATCTTTCATCAAATGGTGGCTGTGGCGAGTTGTTGGAGGGGCTATAGAATGGAGCAATTATTGTCTTTCAATACCAATTTACTTTGTTTCTATGAAATCTTGTTTATTTCCTATTTTCTAATCCAAAGGCACAAAAATAAATTAAATTGCTTTAGCATGAAACCATTTTTAACCAGCTATATTGGTATTAAAATCCTGGAATGGATTTTAAGATTTCCAAGTATCCTGTCCTATCCTCTTCCTTGCTTTGCCCTTCAGCATATCAGGCAACTAATCTATTGTGGAAAATAATTCATCGCTGATACAACTGCTCTCACTCCCCACTCTGCTTTTCTTGAACATTACAGAAATCAGCTGCCATAGGAGTCCTCAAGGCATTTTAGTTCTCCTTTTTCTGCTTAAAAATCCATCCAAGCAAGAAAAGCCCCCTTGTCAGATGTCAACCGGAGGGTCCTTCCATTCCTCTTGCTCTTCCACCTCCCTTTTCAGTGTGAAAAGGTCAACACCACGGGGTTCTGTCTGAGGCTGCAGGAGGTGGGAAGGAGACTATGAGCAATGGTTAAGCCAAGCCCATGTGGCTTACACACTAGAAGAAACTAAACTTTGCCTGCTGCTACCCTGTAGGAGCATACTTCCCATTTCGATTTAAAACCTGCCAAACTCAAGACAAACAACATTGATCTGAAGAAATTATATGTTTAAGCTTTCAGACTATAGAAGCACAATAGAACTGATTGGCTATTGTGAATCTATGTGAAACCTGGTCCTCCTCATCTCTTCACATCTTCCTCAGCAAGACTTATGGAATTACTCTGGCTACAAGGGAAGAAATTTTGTCTTCTAGATCCTGAAATGACAAGTCACCCAACACAATTCCTTAGCTTTTTTGAAGTATACTGCATCTTTCCTTATCTTTGGCCTTATGATCAGATCCCTCTATCCCCAACCAAATCTACTTTCTATCTATCACACATAAATTTTTCCAGGATATCCACTCGCTCTGTTATTCAAAGCAAGGTTCCATACAGGTGAGCTTGCATGCAGAATGCATTCAGCCACAATTCATCTCTATGCAATTGCTTGGAAAATATCCTGCCATAGAATCTGCCCATCAGGCTGGTTCTTCAGATGATGCTTCATGGGAATGGAGGCTGTGGAAATGAAAGGAACTTCATAGAAATTTTCTAGTAGATCAGTGTATTATTGGGAGGGACAACACTCTGGGGACAAGATCAGAATCATATAGCCATTTTTGCCAACTGTTGCCAACTTATTGCAAATTGCTGCCTGGAATCCAACCCATTTTGTCTCCTGTGAATAGGAAGAAAATGGGGAAAAGATGTGTGCTTAGAACTCTCATCAACATAACAAGGTTTCCCAAGCTTTTTCATATCTCAGGATCTGTTGGTTGAACTACAATTTGCATTGCAATTTTCAGAGGAGTTTAGCATGCAAAGGACGATCAACTTTTCTCTTATTCAGGTATTGAGCAAATCCAGATTCACTCATCGCAAAATAGAGGCATCATGAAATACATTTCAGCTACTGAGTGATAGGCTAGTCTGTTTTGGTTCATGGCACTTTCACATGTGTCTAGTGACAAAATTTGCAACTGCTGAATCACAGTAAACATGTAAGTAAACATGTAATAATATGCAATCATATTCTTAATTCATACTAATATTAAAGTTGCTTATTCTCTTATGTTGTCCTGCCAAGTTTTATACTTTTGTACAGATGTATAATTTTTATTTTAAAAGTATATTTTATGTTCCCTATATGTAAAATATTGCCTTATGTCAATTACAGTGTTTTTGAATTCCCTAAAAGGTGAAACTAAACTAATATTTGCATTTTAATTTACTTTTAATTGTGATGTTTTGAATCATATCAGTTCAATTCTACTTGTAGATTAAATTAAATTCTTAGCTATCCCTAAATTACTTATTCTAAAATGTATTTTCTTACACTTGTTTCCTTATAAAATAGAAAAATAATTTTTAAATTTCAATATAGTAATTGTTAAGTATTTCTTGAACTTTTCTTTGACCCAAAAACTGCATTTCAACAGTTAGTTAATGTAAACATTAACAATAACCCCATTAATATAATGACTCAGATTAGTTCAGCTTGAATCAGAATTTTCAAAGCTTTTCTTCAAATATGCACTTTTAAATACAAGTCAGTATATCATTTCTGTGCTTAAGATTTGGAGAAATGAAAATTCCAGCAGGCAAGATTGCTGGCAATTTGCACACTTGTTTGAGTGTGTTAGATTTAAATAGTTACATCAAATTCTTCAAAAATTTGATCCAACTGCTGTCCTTTTCTAGAGAACATGATTCCCAAGGAGATATAGAAAATATGACATTTTATTTCTCCAGCTCCTCTATCATGAAAAAATGGTAGATGATCGGGTGCTTGTATTCATAAGCTTCAAATGTTTTCTTTTTCTAGTTAATTTCTATTAAGGGTCCAACTGACACCAACTAAAATTGTATTGTCTCATTCTGTGGCAATTGTGGAATGGATATGCATTCTTCTGTTTTGTGCTGTTATATTACAGCCCAAAATGTCATAATGAACGTCTACCTCCACCCTGCAGCTACTACACAAACCCATCATGCCAACAAAGATGAAAGCTTATGCCTTGTGCTGGGTCACTGGAGGAGCGTAAAATGAAATGAGCACGAAAATAAGAAAAATATGAGGGAAACACCTGATGGACAAGAGGTAACATTTATAGCATGGAAAAAGGAGACATTTTACTCATGGAAAACTTCCTGCATACTGCGCAGGCAGTAAATACTTCCATGAGGCCTTTCTAAAATTGCTTCAGGTGAAGAAAGGCCAATTGCAATCTGCAGTTCAAACCATTGGTCGGTCTTCCAAGAGAGCAGTGATATTTTTACAATTTAACTCAGTAATCCCAATAGAGAGAACGATGGAATGAACAAGAAGGTTCAGCCAAGGGACACATATTATACTCCTGTTCTTATCCCCTTTCCCCTTTACTGTACTTTTCTCATTCCGGATATCCTATGCTAAAATTTTCCCAACTACATGCCTGATCAGTTTTGTTTTTTTTTCATGAAGAGCATTGTTAGTTTAAACTATTTTGCTGTGCTATTTTAGAGATAGCCAAATCTCAAGCCTTGTTCAATCTACTTTGTGTTCATCTGAAAAAGATACAGATCCACCAGTCAGAGTCTGCTACACAAGACATGTACTTAAACATGCATTTATTTTAAGTCTGACTTTATTGAGCACTCTGAATGGAATTCTGAAGCATTAACAATTCACATCATCTTCATTTTAGAATATAATTTAGGGTGGCATTTTATGGATATTATAAGTAATCAGAATCTATCAGTAAATTCAAATTCAGAATCCTCACATATTTTGAAAGTAATTGGTGATCCTCTTTACTGCTGCCAGACTCAAAACACAAATTATGACCTAAAACACTCAGTTAATTTTCTTCCAGTTGACCAATCAAAAATGCAAAGCATTTAATTCAATCAGTCTCATTCTTTGATTTATCACTAATGATGCAGTAACAAAAAAAAAATCACCATACTTTCTTTCTATAGAAAAAGACATGAAATGAAAATGCTAGCATTTCATATTGATATTTATGCACATTTGCAAACTCAAAAAAACCCTAAATGGTTCCAAAGTGGGACAGCAGTGTACTCAGTCAACAACCAACAGGAAAGAAATGCATGGGAAAATATAAAACATGTAAATAACAGCATTGAAATCCCCCTCCCGCCCAATTCTCAGTCACCAAGTTGCCATTCCACTTATCTGTTAAAAAGTGCATGTCTGGTAAAAGTGTATGATAATACACTGGTAATTTTCTAACCAGGTGCTTTAGCTTTTATAATAATTGCATACTGATATGGCAGCTGGATTGGGAGAAGATAAGATGTGTGGTCTACCCAATGAATTCAGGGAGACTAGCTTCAGGATACAGGGCCTTTCCCTACTTGCACACAAGTATAGTGTAAATATGTCCTGACCATTTCTCTTTTTTTTTCTCATCCCCAGTTTGTTTCTGAAGCATCTAACAAATCTTTAACAGACTATGGCAGTTTTGCTGAGTGCAGTTTAGCATGTTTGGCCTCTGGGTATCATCTTCTGAGCAGCAGCTGGCCAGTCATGGTGATAGAAAATGGGGCAAGTATCTTGATAAAGTAGAAGAAAATGTTAATTATTTGAAGAAGAAAAAAACAAAGCCCTAAAAATCGATGAAACCCTATGTGAATTTGTCCTGAATACTAGAAATAAAGGCAAGGCCATTTATTGATATTGCATCCATGGCAGGATAAGGAATACCAGTGAGGATAGCAAATTTTATTCCAATATAATTTGCTTTTGACTCAAGGATTAGTAGATAGCTTTAACTTGACAAAAGAGGAAAAGTCATGTATCTATTTTGTAGCAGAGGACAATATTGATCCCAGGACCTAAAAGGGGGCACGAAGTAAGCATTCATACCAAGAGAAAAACAGGCCATTCATAAAGGTAGAACTACAGCAATTCCAAAAAAAGGTATCATATTTGATGCAACATTATATTCAAATAAACATCAAATTTATTACCATCATTATACTGCATTTCTTGTACTGAACTATCTTGTACTGAAATCATTATATGGAAGCTAGAATCATGCTCCAATGTTCTATGCAACTAACTGTGAACCTAATTTTAAACCAATTGGTAAAAAGACAAGACATTTGCCCAAAACAATAATATACGCTGAGGGAACCTGCCTACAGAACTAAGGAGGCCATTCACTGTATTCATAGTTTTTCTTTGCCTGTTCTTGTTTTGCTTTGTTTTTAATGCTGCTTGACTTTTAAGACCTATTCTTAGATTTGGTTTATTGCATTTTATATATTTAGTAGCTACAGTATTTGGAAAGACATTTCAAAAGTAAATTAAATCTATCTTCTTTTAGAGGAAGAGCACTCAGAACAGTGACTCACTCCAGAAGATAAGCACACTGCTGGAAACCTTTTCAATTGCAAGACAAACTGTGCCTCATATTTTAATTCAGAGTTATAACATTATTTGGAAAACACTGGTCCTTATATATGCTGGGGTGTTTTGCAATGGTACTGGAAAAATACTTGCTTTTTAAAAAAAATCAAAGTTCTGCCGTAGAAAAGTGGGAGATCAAAGGTCTCACCATCTGTCAGTTTTGTTGGCAGAAACCACAGTGCCCAATTGAATTAAATTATATAAGGACTTGTTCATTGCCCAAGGGAGGACATGTGAGAAAACAGAAAGAAGAAGCTGGGAGGGAGATTTCCAAAAAAGATCATTCACAATTTGCTTGATGTGTTGAGACTGTGGAACATCCCATTTACAATCCCATGTGGTCATTTTGGAGGGGAGACCAGCATACATTCCAGCTGCTCTTCAAGTACATAGTCTAGAAACTTTCAACTAGAGCAGAAATTTCTCCTCTGGTCCATTTCCCAAAGCAGAATGACAACACAGGAATTTACGGCAGCATGTATAGACTTACTTCATCATATTTAATGAGCATTGGGATTTATGATTTATAATTTACATGTTTTTCTTCAAACTCCTATGAGATTAGTCATCGGTTACTATCATTTGGATAAGGAGAGCTCCCCTGGATTATATATTCGTGCAAATTAAACTGCAATAGAAATTGGTGAAGAGATGGACTCAGGAACCCAACCCAAATCTGAACTATCCAAACAATTTGTGCTTGGGAAGAGGGAAGGGAGGCATGCTGAGATGGAAGATCTATGTGGTAACCCAAAAACCCAAATTCCCACCCACTGAAACTCACTCAATAAGGATTCCCTTAACTTATGTTTTAAAAATCAAATCTACTTATATCCTATTTTGTTTTGCCCTTAAACACAATTTCCTCTATTTCTGATTTCAGATTGTGAGCACCATAATTTTTATACTCAAAACCCTGCATTCTTGGACAATAGAGAGTATAGCATGTGCTGAAGAAGCTCAACATTTGCAGAAATACCAAGAATGAGAACAAAACTGTGAGTATGGAAGGTTCAGTGAATTTTACTTGGAAACAGGGAAGGAAACCAAAGGAAAAGGAAATAAAATAACAATAGATTGAAGTAGAAGACATAACTGATTTAAACAGCATACTAAACAAAGATTGGTTTCACACAAAGAATCTAAAACCGCTGCACAAGTGTCATATACCTCCAGGCTTAGCTTTACAGAAAAGTATTTAGAATTAAAAGGAATTTCCTAGAAGCTAAACTTCAAAAACTGAACATATGCTCAGTAGACCAAAAATGCTGAAAGTATGGTAGAAGAATATAAAAAGATAAGGCAGGAAATGGAGTACTATAAACAAAAGTAGATTGCACCACTACGTGCTCAGATTCTGGTGAAACTGCCACTTCATTTGTCTTAATCAAGTTAATTTCTATCCCTTAGCATTCTGGTTCAAAACCAGACATTTATTTTCCGACTCACCACTTCCATTTTTTTCTGGTCGAACAAACTTTCTGAAAGATTTAATTTGAGCCAGGATTCACTCCTGAAATATATATTAAAAATAGAATTATCTGGGAGAGTGACTCAGATCATACAGTGTGTGTCTGTCCTTCCCCTTCAAGTAACCACAGTATTTCTCTCCCTGTGCTGAAGCATCTGGAGTTAGGTAGAAGGCACAAAAGCACACTTTCCCTTTCTTTGTCTCTGGTTTTTAACTCCATAGCCACAATTCCACCTCCTATCCATAATTGTTCAGCTGATTTGCATAATAGATATTTGCCACATCCTGCTTTTTCGGGGGGGGGGAATGATTACACAGTTACACAGACCAACGTCAGTCATGAACACATGTTGGATCTCAGTTACTTTAGACTAGCCTGCTAGAGCTCAGGCCCATCACCTCTTAACGAAAAACATCTTGTGCGCCTTGTGGTTTGGGGCCCTCCAGGCCAGTCCTTCTCTCTCTGCCTCCAAAATTAATCCCACATGCTCTCTAAAGGTGACCCACATCCCTAGGGTTGTGGTGTCTAAAGGTTATGGCAGGAAAATTGATAGCACTGCTGCTGATTCCTGAAAGACCCATAGACAACTGCCCTTGTGGCCTTCCTTCAGCCTGTACAGGAAGGAGGCCCTCCTGCCCCAGAACAGTTCCCCCTCATTAGCTCTCCCATTAGTGTGGCAGATTGTTCAATTAGCAGCTGCTTGAAAATTTGAGTCTCTCTCACTAATGCACAGCCCCTGAGGAAGGACCCAGGCATAGGAGGTTATAAATAAATCCCAGGCAGCTGGTCTCTCATCGGACAACTTGAGTCCGCTCTTTCTCCTCCTCCAGCCCTTTGGAAAGAAGTCAGTGGACACCAAGAGTAGAAAAAGTTGATTTTGAGATGGACAATTCTCTGCCCAGGGGCCCACAAGCCAATTACTCTCTCAGGTTGACAATGCAAACATAAATTTTGCAAACCTGCATGTAATTTCCTTCCCAGACAGAATCTTTTATGAAAAATTGAACATTCAGCCTAAAACTAGATTCCTTCATATTATCAAAGTTATTAATATGGATTAGTTGTTTATGTAAACTTGATAGGCAAACATATCAGAGTCTACAAGGTTAAATGGTTCCCTATTCACACTGAACTTCCCTGCAAGGTTTGCCTACATTTTATTTGGAAATTATTTTTTCCTAAAGACTATGTGTGGGATTTCATACTGCATTAGATAACTTAATTTTAAATGTGACTTGTTGAACAAGCAGAAAAAAAAACCTGAGTTCCTTCATATTGCTAAGCCTTGTTTTTACAGGTCATAATAGTTGTAGTCACAAAACACTAAATGAAATAATTATCTTAACCCAGTATTCTGTAGCCCATATGTCACACTGTTAGGAGAGAAATCCACAGAATGTGCTATTTTAAAAGATATATTTTCAATTTATTATCTTTTTTTAAAATAAACTTTATTAAATAGAAAAAGTTAAAATATACAAACTCAAAAGACAAAGATTCATACAGATGAATGTCACAATAATCTCTGTGCTAAAAATAATTAAGTTTTCCTTTAATCCATTTGACAGTGAGTTAAATATTTCCTAGATTATATTATGTGGCAGTTATTTCTTGCTTTCTATAGGTTCTCTGTTATTTGTGTTCTATCAAACATAATGTTCTGTTATTAATGTTTGTTGTTGGATTATACTTATTTATTTTTACCGGTGAATTCCTTCTATTAATTGTTTAAAGGACGAGGGAGTCTAAGACTAACATTAACAATTCCTGTTTGGTATTGTACATATCATAATCTGTTTCATAAATTTGTTTTCCTCCCTTGATTCCCCTTTTTGTTTTGTTTTTTACGTTCAAGCCAATCGTACTACCTATTCCAGATTGAGTAAAATTCCACCTCCTCTTTTCCATTTAATTTTAATGTGAGTTTTTCCATTTCTGCACATTCACAATTTTTTTGAATAATAAATTGTATTGGTGGTACATTAGGTGATTTCCAAAATTGAGCCAGTGAAATACGTGCCACTGTTAGGATATGGATAATCAAATATTTTACTTTGGAGGGCGGACCTTCCTTAATGATACCCAGAAGATACAATCTAGGTTCCCACTCCAATCCACCCTGGACAATTTCTTCTAACCAAGTTTTAATTCTAATCCAAAAATTTTTGGCCACTGGGCACTGGCCACCTGAGATGGAAGTTAGTATTGCATTTCCAACTAGTTGGATTGTATGTTGGATATAATTTTGCTAATCTGGAGGGTGCTAGATGCCATCTATATATCATTTTATATAACTCTTTATAAGACACAGATTTAGTTATTGTAAGATTTCTCTGCCAGATTTCTTCCCAGTTTTCTAAGTCTATATTATGGCCAAAATTTATTGCCCATTTCTTGATCCTTTCACAATTTCCTCAGCTAACTCATATTCCAAAAATTATATAATTTAGATATCATTTTTTATCTGGGCCCAAAAATATCCTATCAAATTTAGTGCTCTATGATTCTTTGAATTCTTTTAAATCTTTCTAATATCTTATTGCTATTTGGAAATAGAACAAACGATTGATCATTATTTTTTTGGTTTTCTAATTCTTGGGTCAATTTGAGCTTTCCTTCTTTGTCTAAAATTTGGTGATATTTGAACTTTTTACTGATATCCATTGTATTAGGGTAGAACATTGCCTCCATTGTTGACAACCATAATGGAACTTTCATGTAATGGTTTTTCCTAATATCAAACCAGGTTTTTATCAAAGATTTGCATAAAATATGTCTCTGAAAGTATGAGTGATTTTTACTATTCGAGTTCCACAAGAAGACATGCCACCCTATTTGTAAGTCGTATCACATCTGGATTGTGGTTGACTATCGCCAAAACTGAACACTTCAACAACAGAATAATCAGAGAAGCCATAGAGATAGAAAAACAGCCACACAGCATGAATAAATGAGATGACACCTCTCGCCTACCAGCCATTTGGAAACCCGCCTTCATGAACAGACGAGTACCTAACATGAAGAACGACACCAGACCCACACCCACGAGGGCCACACAAGATGCTACCACCACTTCCACATAGAAAGCAGACTCACACCCACACAGAAGATGAGACATGACCACGGACCAGAAGCCGCACTGCAGCTGCATCACTACCCGCTTCAAACCCCTCCGAGCCATACATGAAGCGAACTGACACCCACCATGAAGATGCGGCACGACCACAAAGGCGAAGCCAAACAGCAGGATCACAGCTCACCAACTCAAATCCCCCAGCAACTAAGACTAACCTGAGCACAACCAAGCCCCCACCTGAACAGAACACACCTCCAGCCAATCAGAACATGGCCAAACCCCCAACCAATGAGAACACACCTCCACCCAATCAGAACACAAACAAGCCCCCACCCAATCAAGTCACACCCCCACTAGCAGTTAGAAGGAAGAAGCAGCTGCAAGCTCACATCACTCTGAGAAGCNAAAGGCGAAGCCAAACAGCAGGATCACAGCTCACCAACTCAAATCCCCCAGCAACTAAGACTAACCTGAGCACAACCAAGCCCCCAACTGAACAGAACACGCCTCCAGCCAATCAGAACACAGCCAACCCTCCACCCAATCAGAACACAGCCAAGCCCCCACCCAATCAAGTCACACCCCCACTAGCAGTTAAAAGGAAGAAGCAGCTCCAAGCTCACATCACTCTGAGAAGCACAGAGCGAAGACACAAGCCTGAAGATGATGAATGAGGCTTCATCGAAATGTTGCCTAGATACTTCCAATCTTACGCAGGAGAAAACTCGAATAACCAAAGATCCACATACAAGTACCCGTGAGAACCTCAGAAAACAAATATTGCACCTCTACGGAGAGGAAACCCACCATCTGACCAGGACTTATGAAAAACTTGAAGTCCAAAGAGCTTCCATTTTATGTGACCTCGCATTCCTATGCAACTGCCGAGATCAAAATTTAATTCCCACAAGCTTCCAATTGAAATTCCACACCAACACAGCAGCCACCAAACGCATCCTAAAATGAACAGAATTAGCCCTAATTAGAAATGAACTTCACACAAAAAGATTTCTCCTAGACCAAATCAACAAAGAGCTTCTCACACTTCACCTCAGACTCAGCAACAAGATTCACCCCTTACTTTTGGGATAAATCCAAACAACTCGCTGTCTGGAGAGCCGAAACACAGACCACCCTCAAGACAGACACACACACCAACAAACCAGAAAACTACAACAACGCCAGAAACCAACTCCTCCCCCCTCACAGCCACACATGAAACAAACAGTGCACAACATTTCAGACAAGATCCTCACCAAAGCCGAAACCAAAGTCCTTTCGAAAGGATTCAACTTTGCTGTCGCTCCCAAACACATCCCCACAGAAACTATCATATGCGGAGTTGAAACCAGCCTGACCAAAACCAACCCTGATGGTGCAAATAGAATCAGACTCGAAATCACCAACATCCTCTGCACTAGCAAACCACCCAAAAGCAACTTATCCAAAGAAGAACAAACTGCACTACTTAACCTGAAAGAAGACACCAGCATAATAATCCTACCAGCAGACAAGGGCAACGCGACAGTGGTTATGAACACATCGGACTACCAAACCAAGTTAACTAACCTACTCCAAGACCCCACATACAAACCCCTAAAGACAGACCCCACCACAACTGCTACAGCCCCATGCTGAAACAACAGCTTCACATGTACAAAACTCATACCACTTCTTGGAAATGATCAAGGATCTACACATGGAACAAGAAGATCTGCTTGTAAGTTTCGACGTGGTTTCACTATTCACTCAACTCCCGATAAAAGAAACTCTTGAAATCATCAAAAATAAAGACCAACCAGCTAAACACCTCATGGAACTAACAGAACACTGCTTAACCAACACATATTTCATATACAAAGGACAAAGATACAAGCAAATTGAAGGAGCCCCTATGGGATCATCACTGTTACCCATCATTGCAAACCTGTTCATGGAAGAAATCGAATCCAGAGCCCTGGCTAATGCCACCCACAAACCCAAACTATGGTTAAGATACATCAATGACACATTTGTGATTTGGCCCCATGGAAAAGAAAATCTAAACAATTTCCTAACACACTCCAAAATCAAGTTCACCATGGAAACGGAAACAAACAAACAACTACCATTCCTAGATGTACTAATCTACAAAAAAACAGATGGCACACTAGGACACACCATATACCAGATGAAAACACACATCAACTGCTACCTCAACGCCCAATCCCACCACCACCCAGCACAGATAAACTCCGTGGCTAAAACACTAATTGCTAGAACCAAACGCTTAGCAGACAAGACACACGTAAAGACTGAACTATGCACCCTGACTAAAGTACTGACAGCTAACGGCTTCCACAAAAGCAAAATCACTGGCTTGATCCACAAAAACACACTGAGACATAATGGAGACCTAGAAGATGAACAGACATATGGAACAGCTGTCCTGCCCTACATAAGAGGTACTACAGACAAAATCAGTAAGATACTACACAGGCATCACATCAAGACTGCCTTCAAAACAGACAGAAAAATAGCAGCCATCCTCAGAAACCCCAAAGACAAAATTGACCTGGAAAACCAAGGCATATATGAAGTCCCCTGTGCATCATGCCCTGCCACATACATTGGACAGACCAATAGAAGAATAAGTACCCGCCTGGATGAACACAAAAATGCAGTCAAAAAGCTGGAACACACTTCCTCACTAGTCCAACACATGGAAGCCACAGGTCATAGCATCAACTTCAATGGCACCAAAACCCTAGCCACTATAGAAAACCCCAGCCACAGAATTATTAGAGAAGCCATAGAGATGGAAAAAAAGACCTGAAAGCATGAATAGAAGAGATGATTCCACCAGACTGTCAATTATTTGGAAGCCTGCACTCACAAACAAAANTCAAACACACCCCAACCAGGCACCCAGATGAAACCTAGCTTCCTAACAAATGACAGTCGTCCATTTACTCGGAGCCAAGCTGCACTAAAAGTTCCAATACAGGAACACAATGTTGCCAGCCAATCAAGATACACAAACAAAGCCACAAAATAGACAGAAGATATTAGAAACACCAATCAAGCAGAACACAGCAAACTCCAAGACCAATAAACACAAACCAAGACTCCCAACCAATCAGGATGAAGAAAAAACCTTTCTGGCACAGCAGTAGGCTAGCCCCAAATTTAAAACTGAAACAACTGTAAAAGTCTGACTCATAGACGGACACAATAAAGAAGCCTGATGATGGCAGATGAGATTCTGCCGAAACGTTGCTACAACTTTAAAAGCACAACTACAATGACGTGGGAAAATATCTGAACAAAGCTGAATACCATACATGTAAGTACCCGCCATCATCAAGCTTCTGTATAGTGTTCATCTGGATCATACCATGACATGGAAAAATACCCGAACAAAGCTGAATGCCATACATGTAAGTACCTGCGAAAACTTAAGAAAACATATGTGTGTGTGTGTGTGTGTGTGTGCGTTTTCTGAGGTTTTTGCGGGTATTTGTATGTGGATCTTTGGTTATTCGGGTTTTCTTCTGCATAAAATTGGAAGTGCCTAGACATACATACATACACACACACACACACACGCACGCACACACACATTGCTATGTTTTTAGAATTTTTCTTTTTACATTTTCAAGGGGAAGTACCAAGCAGAGTCTGAATGATGAGATTTACATGATATAAAACAGATATTAGAAATTTGAATGTTATAATTTTAGAATGCACAAATTCAATGTTTAATGAGATTTCATATGATAATAACAATAAGATTTAAATGTGTTGCACTTCGATTGGCAATCATAGGGGGAATTTTGCTTCTTAAGAATGTTGGAAGAGAACATGTGAAATTGTAAACAAAACAGACGAAAGTATAAGTACAATGAATAAAAAGATATAGAAATTTAAGTAAAAGAAATACAATTGAATAAGAAGAAAATGAGATGACCATAAAAGAAAATTAAGAGGAGTAAAGGAAGAAATAGTGAGAAATTGGAAAAAAAGTAATAAGATATGAAGTTGAATACATAAGATGAATATGCATATGAAATTGTATCTGTATGGAAATGTGATAACCCGGAACCATGTACACAAATGTTTTATTTATTTTGTTAAAACTCAATAAAACTTTATTAAAAAATAAATTTTTTTTTTAAATTCTTGACTTCTTGCCTGCCAAAATGAATTTCATAGAAATTTTATCCAATTCTTTGAAAAACGATTTATCCAATAATATAGGGATTGTTTGGTATAAATAGAGCAATTTGGGTAGAACATTCATTTTAATTGTGGCAATTCTGCCTAATTAAGAAATCTGCAATTTGCTCCATATCTCCAAATCATTTTCTATTTGTTGTAATAGTTTAACATAATTGTCTTCTTTCAAAGTTATTGTTTTGGGTCTTAACCATATATCTAAATATTTAATCTTATTGACAATTTGTAGTCCCATTATTTCTTCTAGTTCTTTTTGTTTATTATTTGTTATATTTTTAGCTAACATTTTGGTTTTTTCTTTATTGATTTTCAACCCAAATTTATCAATTTCTTTTAATAAGGTTGGTCCTGAATCTATTGAATCCTCTATAACAGGGGTGTCAAACTCATTTTCACTGAGGCCCACGTCAGCGTTATGGTTGCCCTCAAAGGGCCACATGTAACTGTATGACAGTATAAATGTAATCAAATGAAACTACTCCTAAATGTTAATTAACTCTGAATTTATTATTTATTCAAATCACAAATATTACATGTGCATTTGCATAAATGTAAAAAAAGGTTGCTAGTCGCTCCTTTAATATAACATAAAAATTTTACTTTGTCAAGTTAACCCACATTACTCCATCAATCAATGATCAATCTATCCAAGTGAATAATAATAGAAAAACATCATCCAACATCAGTTATGATAATAACTTTGTTCAAATCCTTTTTGTCACAGCTAGGAGGGGCAAAATAACAGAATAAGTACAACCAACAATTGTGAGCTGTTAAGAACATATGTGACAGATGTAACATTTCACAAAAACAAATGGCTGCATATAGCCTTGCAGATTTGTCTGCATAAACATATAAACCTATAAACACTAAATGCATTACTACACATATAAAGTTATATTTGTAAATAACTCAAAATAACAAAATCAGGGTTGTCTCAATTCACACCTATATTGTCTCAAGTTTTTAGGTGAAGTTCATGGGCTGACTGTTCTGGAACACACAGAGTGGATCCCCGCTCTTCCATCGTAATCCATTGATCATGTTCTAAAAATAACAAAATGTCAGCACAATCATTAAATTGCATAGTTTAACTATTCTTCTTCTTGATTGAAATACATTTTATTATATATTAATTAGGTTTTTAAAAATGCTTACTTATGCATTTTCTGGCTGGATCTTTGACACCGTTTTTCCGTAGCCAGTGTGTCAATGTCTGGTTTTAGGTCTTGTGCTGAAGCAATTCGTAGAACAGCATGGATGTTCTCATCAGTGATACGTGATCTATGCTTGTTTTTGTTTAGATTCATTATTGAAAACATCTGTTCACAGATAGGTGCTCCCAAACATAGACAGAACACGGGCTGCATGACGTCGAAGCTGTGGCATTGAACCAGGGGGTATTTTACGGTAAAAGTCCTGGATCGCAACATCCTTGAACTTTGCTTTCAGGCTACGATTGCTTTGAAGCTCAATTAACTCCATCTGAAGATGCTGGGGTGCAATGCAGACATCAGTGGTGAAAGGATCAGCAAAAATGGCAAAGTCTGAGTGCTGCGCTTTAAAGTCAGAGAAGTGCCGATCAAACTCATTTATTAATCAGCTCACTTTGGTAGCCAACTGAGCACATGAAAAAACACCGGGAAATGAGGCTGAAATGTTTTGACAAACAGGAAAATGAGCAACGTTGTCCTGTTTGACTTGGCACATCTACAGATCAAGTGTACGCTGGAAAGCCGTGATCATGTCGGACATCTGTGTAATGACTTGTCTACGTCCCTGCAGCTTCTGATTCAGTTGGGTGAGATGCTCGGTTATGTCACATAACATAGCAAAGTCACACAGCCAGTTGGGATCTGACAGTTCAGACACGAATTTTCCTTTACTTAGCATGAAAAGAGTAATATCTGCCCTAAGTTCAAAAAATCGTTTGAGGACTTTACTCCTACTCAGCCACCGTACTTCTATATGGTATGGCACATCTCCATGCTCTGAGCCCATTTCCTGCAAGAACAGCTGGAACTGACGGTGATTCAGGCCACACACTTGAATGAAGTTCACAGTTTTCATGACTGTGGTCACTACATGATCCATCCCCAGCATCTTCCCACACAATGTTTCTTGATGAATGATTCAATGATACGTTACCAGAGGCATCTGACAATTACTTTTCAACATTTTGTCTTTTATTAGTCCAACCAAGCCCGCTTTTCCTACACACATTGCGGGTGCACCGTCTGTAGTTAATCCCACCAACTTTTCCCAAGGCAATGCATTTTTACTCATGGACTTCTCCACCATATCAAAAATGTCCTGTTCCGTTGTGGTCCCATGCATGGCAGCTACATCCAACAGCTCCTCAGTGACAGAGAGGTCCAAATTCACGCCTGGAATAAAAATGGATAGATGCACTGTATCCATGTTGTCTGTGCTTTCATCAAGAGCTAATGAAAAAGCCATGTAGCTACATGTCTCTTGGGCCAGCTGTGTCGACAGGTTTCCTGCTAGTTCTGTAACTCGGTCCACAATGGTGTTCCTTGATAAACTGACATTTTTAAAAGTCTGTATCTGGTCGGGACACACCTGCTCACAGACCTTCAGCATGCACTGCTTCAAAAACATGCCCTCTGAAAAACACTTTGAAGCTCGGGCGATTTCTTCTGCAACAATGAAGCTAGCTTTCACTGCCGCAGTGTTTTTGGTTGTGGCTTTCATGAACACATTTTGCTGCAATTGTAGTTTGCTTTGTAATTCTTTGACAATCTGTCGTTTTTCTGAAACGCTAACTTTGGCATACTTAGCTCCGTGTTTGGTTTCAAAATGCCGATGTAGATTGTACTCTTTGACAACCGATAATGCCTCGTAACATAAAAGACATACCGGTTTCTCTCCTTGAAGCACAAATATGTATTCACCTTCCCATCTTTCTTGAAGCATCCTTCCATCTGCATCAACTTTCCTCTTCCTGGACATTTTGGGATCATTTGTAATTCCACATAATTCAACTTGCAGAAAATAACATTGATGCGGATACACTGCAACCTCGTGGCAGGATGTTGACAATTCACTGATAATATAATTGGTATGCATTCTGGGAAATGTAGTTTGTGGTCAATGCTTTCTTTTGCTTTATTTATTTAAAGACAATTGGAACTTTTGTAGCTCTCGTGGGCCACATAAAATGACGTGGCAGGCCACATTTGGCCCGTGGGCCTTGAGTTTGACACCTGTGCTCTATAATATCAAACACATCATCAGCAAATGCCTGTAATTTATATTCTTGTTGCCAGCTTTAAAATTCAGCTACCACATTTTTTTAAAGAGAGTTGGAGGAGTTGAAAAGTTCAAGGTTATTCTGCATGTCGTATTAAGAAATTCCAGTGGCAGTTAATTGGTTCTTGTGATTTATTAAGTGTAGAAGTGGGAGGAGAGAAGATGGATTCTGTGTAACGCACGAAAATAATTTCACTTGGGAAATTGCCTTTGACATGTCAGATCTGTTCCTAAATAAATCAATTGGAGAGAAATGTCTCAGAGTGATTGATATCATGGATACTTTCTGGATACTACTTTTATGTTTATTTCCCAAGTCAAACTTTTATTTTTTGAAGGGGCTTGGCTGATACCCCGGAGTTCTTTTTCCTGAGATGGAGAATTATTAACAATCAGCCACAATTAGAGATATGCAGGGGGGAGAGTATGGGGGCCCTCCCTCCAGAACATTAATTGAATCTGCAAGCCTTTGTTTGGAGGAAATGATGGATGCTTTCAAAATGACAGTAGAGGAAAGAGGTTTGGGAGCTATACTGAAGTGTTTCAACTCAAGAAGTTGTTATAACCCAGAGGTAACCCAGCTGGTTGAAAAGAAATCTTTCTCGAGCCCCAGGCAGATTGCTGTTCTGTCTGACTGGAGCATTATGCGATGTAATCAGATTTATTCAATTATTAAGACTCAGATTTGAAATTCCAGACAGGGTAGCAGAGAATGAAGAGAAGTTAATGAAAATGAGGCAAGGCAAGCAACCCTTGTCAGAATTTATTTGGGACTTTAGAAGGGTCACAAGCCACCTCATGGATTGGCCTGAAAGAATGACTTTACACTATTTTAAAAACGCCATTGATCCAGAAGTAAAGAAGACCTGTGAAATTAGAGGAATCCCAGAGACCTTACAATCATTGTATGTTGCACCCCTCAGCTTAGATTGCAGCATCAACCCACACAGGAAATCCCTTCCAGCAGCCCTGCCTAAGAGAATTGTGGCTAGGAGATCACTGATCGGATCAGCTGAACCTGCTCATACCCAACCTCCCAGGGTGCTGAAATGTTACCAATGTGGCCAAGCTGCCCATAGAGCAGCTGACTGTCTAGCCCCTGCTCCTGTACCACAAGCTCTGCAGTCGAAGTCTAATCCAGCTGTTAGAGGTTGGAAGAATCAAGAAAGACCTCCAGCCAGGAGTGGGTTCGCCAAGCACAGCTGGGAAAGCTCTCTCTACGCAGATGGGAGCAATGGACCACCAGACCGCCACCAGTCAGATTGAACCCAGAGCCTGAGCCAGCATCCATGGCATCCCACCTTCTCCAAGATAACCCCCAGGTACCCGACTAATACAAAGACTTGGCTGAAGCACTCAGTGAAGAAGAGTGTAATGTCTTACCTCCCCATCGAGCCACTGATTGCATCATAGAATTAGAGCCCGGGGGCGAAATTACCAAAACTAAAGATGTATTCCATGATGCCTGCTGAAATGACTGAATTAAGGAAATACATCGACAGCAATTTGGAACGAGGTTTTATTGA